>SZWC01008340.1:17284-53875 GCA_023375785.1 Penium margaritaceum
TATATATATATATATATATAGGTGCAGGCACTGTGGACGTAGACGCATGTACTGTGGACGTCGGCGCATGCACTGTGGACGTAGGAGCAAGCACTGTGGACGTAGGCGCATGCACTATGGACGTAGGCGCATGCACTGTGGACGTAGGCGCATGCACTGTGGACGTAGGCGCATGCACTGTGGACGTAGGCGCATGCACTGTGGACGTAGGCGTATACTCTGTGGACAGAGGCGCAGGCACTGTGGACGTAGGCGCAGACTCTGTGGACAGAGGCGCTGGCATTGTGGATGTAGGCGCATGCACTGTGCACGTTGGCGCATGCACTGTGCACGTAGGCGCATGCACTGTGGACGTAGGCGCAGGCACTGTGGACGTAGGCGCAGGCTCTGTGGAAGTAGGCGCATGCACTGTGGAGGCGCAGGCACTGTGGACGTAGGCGCAGGCATTATGGACATAGGCGCAGGCACTGTGGACGTAGGCGCAGGCACTGTGTATGTAGGCGTAGACACTGTGGACGTAGGCGCATGCACTGTGGAGGCGCAGGCACTGTGGACGTAGGCGCAGGCATTATGGACATAGGCGCAGGCACTGTGGACGTAGGCGCAGGCACTGTGTATGTAGGCGTAGACACTGTGGACGTAGGCGCATGCACTGTGGAGGCGCAGGCACTGTGGACATAGGCGCATGCACCATGGACGTAGGCACATGCACTGTGGACGTAGGCGCATGCAGTGTGGACGTATGCGCATACACTGTGGACGTAGGCGCATGCACTATGGACGTAGGCGCATGCACTGTGGACATAGGCGCATGCACCATGGACGTAGGCACATGCACTGTGGACGTAGGCGCATGCAGTGTGGACGTATGCGCATACACTGTGGACGTAGGCGCATGCACTATGGACGTAGGCGCATGCACTGTGGACGTAGGCGCATGCATTGTGGACATAGACCCAGGCATTGTGCACATAGGCTTGTGCAGTGGGGATGTAGGCGCAGGCACTGTGGACGTAGACAGAGGCATTGTGGAGGCGCATGCATTATGGACAAAGGCGCATGCATTGTGGAGGCGCAGGCACTGTGGACGTAGGCGCATGCAGTGTGGACATAGGCACAGGCACTGTGGATGTAGGCGCAGGCACTGTGGACGTAGGCGTATGCACTGTGCACGTAGGCGCATGCACTGTGGACGTAGGCGCATGCACTGTGGACGTAGGGGCAGGCACTATGGACGTAGGCGCATGCACTGTGGACGTAGGCGCAGGCATTGTGGACGTAGGCATTGGCACTGTGGTCGTAGGCGCATGAACTCTTGACGTAGGGCGAGGCACTGTGGAGGCGGAGGCATTGTGGACACATGTGCATGCACTGTAGAGGGGCAAGCACTGTGGAGTAGGCGCATGCACTGTGGACGTAGGCGCAAGGACTGTGGACGTAGGCGTAGGCACTGTGGACGTAGGCACATGCACTGTCGACGTAGGCAGAAATGTGGATGCGCAGGCACTGTGGACGTAGGCGCATGCTCTGTGGACGTAGGCGCATGCACTGTGGACGTAGGCGCAGGCACTATGGAGGCGCAGGCACTTTGGACGTAGGCGCACACACTTTGGACATAGGCGCAGGCACTGTGGATGTAGGCGCAGGCACTGTGGATGTAAAGGCAGGCACAGCTGACGTAGGCCCATGCACTATGGACGGAGGCGCATGCCCTGTGGACGTAGGTGCAGGCACTGTGGAGGCGCAGGCACTGTGGACGTAGGCGCAGGCACTGTGGATGTAAAGGCAGGCACAGCTGACGTAGGCCCATGCACTATGGACGGAGGCGCATGCCCTGTGGACGTAGGTGCAGGCACTGTGGAGGCGCAGGCACTGTGGACTTTGGCGCATGCCATGTGGACGTAGGCGCATGCACTGTGGACGTAGGCGCATGCACTGTGGACGTAGGCGCATGCATTGTGTGGACGTAGGCGCAGGCATTGTGGACGTAGGCGCATGCGTTGTGGACGTAGGCGCATGCATTGTGGACGAAGGCGCAACGTATGTCCACAATGCCTGCGCCGCTCAGGCACCGTGGACGTAGGCCGCATGCACTGTGGACAAAGGCGCAGGGAATGTGGACGTAGGCGCAGGCACTGTGGACGTAAGCGCAGGCACTGTGGACGTAGGCGTATGCACTGTGGACTTAGGCGCAGGCACTATGGACGTAGGCGCAGGTATTGTGGACCTATGATTGACCTTGCTGCGCAAGATTGAATCTTGCGACCGTTTTTTACGTTTTCGTACGTTTGCGGCGTAAAAAATGCCCGAATGATACAAAACTTTTTAAAAAATGTAATTTTCACTTTTACTGTACATTCTAACCTGCGATTTTCGACACTTTTCTTGTCAATTTGACAATTTTCAGGGACACCCCCATACTTGCTGCAAAAACTTGGACGAACATGTTGAGAGATGATAAACAAGTGGAAAACATGACATGTGCCACTTTGTGTGGCTAACACTGTTCAGTCCACTTTGTACAGGTCACTCTGCATGGGCCACTTAGTACGGGTCACTCCCCTCAACCCCACCCCCCACCTTGAAAACTGAAAATTTTCCAGTCAGATCCCTCCCCGCGCAAGTTTGAATCTTGCGGGCGTTTTTTCGCCATATACTATGGCAGCGTTTTTTACGTTTCGCTGTTAGGACAATCATAGCTGTGGACGTAGGCGCATGCACTGTGGACGTAGGCGCAGGCACTGTGGACATAGGCGCATGCACTGTGGACGTAGGCGCAGGCACTGTGGACGTAGGCGCATGCACTGTGGATGTAGGCGTAGGCACTGTGGACGTAGGCGCATGCACTATGGACGTAGGCGGATACACTTTGGACGTAGGCGCATGCACTGTGGACGTAGGCACAGGCATTGTGGACGTAGGCGCAGGCACTTAGACGTAGGCGCATGCACTGTGGACATAGGCGCAGGCAGTGTGCACGTAGGCGCATGCACTTTGGACGTAGGCGCATGCGCAGTGGACGTAGGTGTTGGCACTGTGGACGTAGGCACATGCACTGTGGACGTAGGTGGAGGCATTGTGGAGGCGCAGGCACCGTGGACATAGGCACATGCAGTGTGGAGGCCCATGCACTGTGGACGTAGGCGCATGCATTGCGGACATAGGCGCAAGCACTGTGGACGGAGGCGCAGGCACTGTGGACGTAGGCGCATGCACTGTGGACGTAGGCACAGACACTGTGGACGTAGGCGCAAGCACTGTGGACGTAGGTGCAGGCACAGTGGATGTAGGTGCATGCACTGTGTGGACGTAGGCGCATGCACTGTAGACGTAGGCCCAGGCACTGTGGACATAGGCGCAGGCACTGTGGACGTAGGCGCAGGCACTATGGACGTAGGCGCAGGCACTTTGGACGTAGGCGCATGCACTGTGGAGGCGCAGACACTGTGGACTAAGGCGCATGCACTGTGGACATAGGCGTAGGCACTATGGACGTAGGCGCATGCACATTGGACATGGGCGCATGCACTGTGGACCTAAGCGCAAGCAAAGTTGACATAGGCCCATGCAGTGTGGACGTAGGCGCAGACACAATGGACGTTGGGGCATGCACTGTGGACGTAGGCACATGCATTGTGGAGGCGCAGGCACTGTGGACGTAGGCGCAGGCTTTGTGGACATAGGAGTAGGCACTGTGGACGTAGGCGCAGGCACTGTGGACGTAGGCGCATGCACTGTGGACGTAGGCGCATGCACTGTGGGCGTAGGCGCATGCACCGTGGACGTAGGCCCATGCACTGTGGACGTAGGCGCATGCACTGTGGAGCTAGGGGCAGGCACTGTGGACGTAGACACATGCACTTTGGACGTAGGCGCAGGCATTGTGGACGTAGGCGCAGGCACGGTGGATGTAGGCGCATGCTCTGTGGATGTAGGCGCGTACACTATGGACATAGGCGCATGCACTGTGGGCGAAGGCGCATGCACTGTGGACATAGGCGCATGCACTGTGGATGTAGGCGCGTACACTATGGACATAGGCGCATGCACTGTGGGCGAAGGCGCATGCACTGTGGAGGCGCAGGCATTGTGGACAAACGCGCAGGCATTGTGGACGTAGGCGCAGGCACTGTGGACGTAGGCGCAGTCACTGTGGACATAGGCGCAGACACTGTGGACGTAGGCGCATGCACTGTGGATGAAGGCGCATGCATTGTGGACGTAGGCAGAGGCACTGTGGACGTAGGTGCATGCACTTTGGAAGTAGGCGCAGGCACTGTGGACCTAGGCACAGGCTCTGTGGACGTAGGCGCAGGCACTGTGGACGTAGGCGCAGGCACTATGGACGTAGGCGCAGGCACTCTTGATGTAGGCTGGGCACTGTGGACAAAGGCCCATGCACTGTGGACGTAGGCGCAGACACTGTGGACGTAGGCACATGCATTGTGGACGTAGGCGCAGGCACTGTGGAGGTGCAGGCCCTGTGGACGTATGCGCCTGCACTGTAGATGTAGGTGCATGCACTATGGACGTAGGCGCAGGCGCTGTGGACGTAGGCGCAGGCACTGTGGAGGCGCAGGCACTTTGGAGGCGCAGGCACTGTGGACGTAGGCGCATGCACTATGGACGTAGGCGCAGGCGCTGTGGACGTAGGCGCAGGCACTGTGGAGGCGCAGGCACTTTGGAGGCGCAGGCACTGTGGACGTAGGCGCATGCACTGTGGACGTAGGCGCATGCATTGTGGACGTAGGCGCAGGCACTGTGGAGGTGCAGGCCCTGTGGACGTATGCGCCTGCACTGTGGACATAGGCGTATGCACTTTGGACGAAGGCGCAGGCATTGTGGATGTAGTCGCAGGCACTGTGGATGTAGGTGCAGGCACTGTGGACGTAGGTGCAGGCACTGTGGACGTAGTCACAGGCACTCTGGACGTAGGTGCATGCACTGTAGACGTAGGCGTAGGCACTGTCGACGTAGGCGCATGCACTGTGGACGTAGGCGCAGGCACTGTGGATGTAGGCGAGGCACTGTGGACGTAGGCGCATGCAGTGTGGAGGCACAGGGACTGTGGACGTAGGCGCATGCACTATGGACGTAGGCGCAGGCACTATGGACGTAGGCGCATGCACTGTGGACATAGGCGCATGCAGTGTGGACGTAGGCGCAGGCACTGTGGACGTAGGCGCAGGCACTGTGGACTTAGGCGTACGCACTATGGATGTAGGCGTTGGCACTAGAACGTAGGCGCAAGCACTTTGGACGTAGGCGCAGGAACTATGGACGTAGGCGCAGGAACTATGGACGTAGGCAAAGGCACTGTGGACGTAGGCGCATGCACTGTGGACGTAGGCGCATGCACTCTGGATGTAGGCGCAGGCACCGTGGACGTAGGCGTAGGCAGTGTGGACGTAGGTGCATGCACTATGGACGTAGGCGCATGCACTATGGACATAGGCACATGCACTATGGACGTAGGCGCATGCACTGTGGATGTAGGCGCATGCACTTTCGCCGTAGGCGCATGCACTGACGACGTAGGCACATGCACTGTCGACGTAGGCACATGCACTGTGGACGTAGGCGCATGCACTGTGGATGAAGGCTCAGGCACTGTGGATTTAGGCGCAGGCAATGTGGACGTAGGCGCATGCACTGACGACGTAGGCACATGCACTGTCGACGTAGGCACATGCACTGTGGACGTAGGCGCATGCACTGTGGATGAAGGCTCAGGCACTGTGGATTTAGGCGCAGGCAATGTGGACGTATGCGCATGCACTGTGGACGTAGGCGCATGCACTGTGGACATAGGTGCATGCACTGTGGTTGTAGGCGCATGCACTCTGGAAGGAGGTCCAAGCACTGTGGACTTAGGCGCATGCACTGTGGACGTAGGCGCATGCACTGTGGACATAGGTGCATGCACTGTGGTTGTAGGCGCATGCACTCTGGAAGGAGGTCCAAGCACTGTGGACTTAGGCGCATGCACTGTGGACGTAGGCGCACGTACTGTGGACGTAGGCGCAGGCACTGTGGACGTAGGCGCATGCACTATGGACGTAGGCGCATGCACTATGGACGTAGGTGCTTGCACTGTGGACGTAGGCGCAAGCATAGTGGACGTAGGCGCAGACACTGTAGACGTAGGCGCAGGCACTGTGGACGTAGGCACAGGCACTGTGGAGGCCCAGGCACTGTGGATGTAGGCGTATGCACTGTGGAAGTAGGCTCATGCACTATGGACGTAGGCGAAGGGAAACTGTGGACGTTGGCGCAGGCACTGTGGACGTATGCGCATGCACTATGGACGTAGGCGCATGCACTGTGGATGTAGGCGCATGCACTGCGGACGTAGGCGCAGGCACTGTGGACGTAGGCGCATGCATTGTGGACGTAGGCGCATGCACTGGGTGTAGGCGCAGGCACTATGGACGTAGGCGCATGCATTGTGGACGTAGGCGCATGCACTGTGGACGTAGGCGCATGCACTGTGGAGGTAGGCGCATGCACTGTGGACGTAGGTGCAGGTACTGTGGATGTAGGCGCATGCACTATGGAGGCGCAGGCACTGTGGACGTAGGCGCATGCACTGTGGACTTAGGCGCAGGCACTGTGGACGTAGGCGCATGCACTTTGGACGTAGGCACATGTACTATGGACGTAGACACATGCAGTGTGGAGCGCAGGCACTGTGGACATAGGCGCGTGCACTGTGGACGTAGGCGCATGCACAGTGGACCTAGGCGCATGCACTGTGGACGTAGGCGCATGCACAGTGGACATAGGCGCAGGCACTGTGGACGTAGGCCCATGCACTGTGGATGTAGGCGCAGGCACTGAGGACGTAGGCGCAAGCACTGTGGACGTAGGCAGGGATTGTGGATGTAGGCGCATGCACTGTGGATGTAGGCGCAAGCACAGTGGACGTAGGCACAGACACTGTGGACGTAGGCGCATGCACTGTGGAGGCACAAGCACTTTGGACGTAGGCGCATGCACTGTGGATGTAGGCGCAGGCATTGTGGACGTAAGCGCAGGCACTGTGGACGTAGGCGCAAGCATTGTGGACATAGGCGCATGCACTGTGGACGTAGGCGCATGCACTGTGGACGTAGGCACAGGCACTGTGGACGTAGGCATAGGCACTGTGGACGTAGGCGCAGGAATTGTCGACGTAGGCACAGGCACTGTTGACGTAGGCGCCGGCACTCAGGACGTAGGCGCCGGCACTGTGGACGTAGGCGCAGGCATTGTGGACAGAGGCGCATGCACTGTGGACGTAGGCAAGTGCACTATGGAGGCACAAGCACTGTGGACATGGGCGCATGCACTATGGACGTAGGCGTATGCATTGTGCATGTAGGCGCATGCACTTTGGACGTAGGCGCATGCACTATGGACGTAGGCGCAGGCACTGTGGACATGGGCGCATGCACTATGGACGTAGGCGTATGCATTGTGCATGTAGGCGCATGCACTTTGGACGTAGGCGCATGCACTATGGATGTAGGCGCATACACTGCAGACATAGGCGCATGCACTGTGGAGGCGCAAGCATTATGGACGTAGCGCATGCACTGTGGACGTAGGCGCAGGCACTCTGGACGGAGGCGAAGGCACAGTGGACGTCGGCGCATACACTGTGGACGTAGGCGCAGGCACTGTGGACGTAGGCACATGCACTGTGGATGTAGGCGCAGGCACTGTGGACGTATGCGCGGGCACTGTGGACTTAGGCGCATGCATTGTGGACGTAGGCGCAGGCATTGTGGACGTAGGCGCATGCATTGTGGACGTAGGCCCAGGCACTCTGGACGTAGGTGCATGCACTGTGGACGTAGGCGCATGCACTATGGACGTAGGTGCATGCACTGTTGACGTAGGCGCATGCACTCTGGACGTAGGCGCAGGCACTGTGGACAAGGGGCATGCACTGTGGACAAAGGCGCATGCACTATGGACGTAGGCGCAGGCATTGTGGACGTAGGTGCAGGCACTGTGGACGTAGGCGCATGACTATGGACGTAGGCGCATGCACTGTGGACGTTGGCGCAGGCACTGTGGAGGTAGGCACATGCACTGTGGACGTAGGCGCAGGCACTGTGGACGTATGCGCATGTACTGTGGAGGCGCAGGCACCGTGGACATAGTCGCATGCACTCTGAACGTAGGCGCATGCACTGTGGACGTAGGCGCAGGCACTGTGGATGTAGGCGCAGGCACTGTGGACGTAGGCGCATGCACTGTAGACATAGGCGCATGCGCTGTGGACGTAGGCGCAGGCACCGTGGACGTAGGCACAGACACTGTAGACGTAGGCACAGGCCCTCTGGACATAGGCGCATGCACTGTGGACGTAGGCGCATGCACAATTTAGGCGCAGGCACTGTGGACGTAAGCGCAGGCACTGTGGATGTAGGCACAGGCACTTTGGTCGTAGGCGCATGCACCGTGGATGTAGGCGCAGGCACTGTGGACGTAGGCGCAGGCACTCTGGACGTAGGTGCATGCATTGTGGACGTAGGCGCAAGCAATGTGGACGTAGACGCATGCACTGTGGATGTAGGCGCATGCACTGTGGACGTAGGCGCAGGCACTCTGGACGTAGGCGTAGGCACTGTGGACGTAGGCGCATGCACTGTGGATGTAGGCGCATGCATTGTGGACGTAGGCGCATGCACTGTGGACATAGGCGGAAGCACTGTGGAGGCGCATGCATTGTGGACGTAGGCGCAGGCACTGTGGACAAGGGGCATGCACTGTGGACAAAGGCGCATGCACTATGGACGTAGGCGCAGGCATTGTGGACGTAAGCGCAGGCACTGTGGACGTAGGCGCGTGCACTGTGGACGTAGGCGCATGCACAGTGGACCTAGGCGCATGCACTGTGGACGTAGGCGCAGGCAGTGTGGACGTAGGCGCAGGCACTGTGGACAAGGGGCATGCACTGTGGACAAAGGCGCATGCACTATGGACGTAGGCGCAGGCATTGTGGACGTAAGCGCAGGCACTGTGGACGTAGGCGCGTGCACTGTGGACGTAGGCGCATGCACAGTGGACCTAGGCGCATGCACTGTGGACGTAGGCGCAGGCAGTGTGGACGTAGGCGCAGGCACTGTGGACAAGGGGCATGCACTGTGGACAAAGGCGCATGCACTATGGACGTAGGCGCAGGCATTGTGGACGTAAGCGCAGGCACTGTGGACGTAGGCGCGTGCACTGTGGACGTAGGCGCATGCACAGTGGACCTAGGCGCATGCACTGTGGACGTAGGCGCAGGCACTGTGGACGTAGGCGCATGCACTGTGGAGGCGCAAGCATTATGGACGTAGCGCATGCACTGTGGACGTAGGCGCAGGCACTCTGGACGGAGGCGAAGGCACAGTGGACGTCGGCGCATACACTGTGGACGTAGGCGCAGGCACTGTGGAGGCGCAAGCACTATGGACGTAGGCGCATGCACTGTGGACGTAGGCGCAGGCACTGTGGACGTAGGCGCATGCACTGTGGAGGCGCAGGCACTGTGGACGTAGGCACATGCACTGTGGATGTAGGCGCAGGCACTGTGGACGTAGGCGCAGGCACTGTGGACTTAGGCGCATGCATTGTGGACGTAGGCGCAGGCATTGTGGACGTAGGCGCATGCATTGTGGACGTAGGCCCAGACACTCTGGACGTAGGTGCATGCACTGTAAACGTAGGCGCATGCACTATGGACGTAGGCGCATGCACTGTTGACGTAGGCGCATGCACTCTGGACGTAGGCGCAGGCACTGTGGACAAGGGGCATGCACTGTGGACAAAGGCGCATGCACTATGGACGTAGGCGCAGGCATTGTGGACGTAGGTGCAGGCACTGTGGACGTAGGCGCATGACTATGGACGTAGGCGCATGCACTGTGGACGTTGGCGCAGGCACTGTGGAGGTAGGCACATGCACTGTGGACGTAGGCGCATGCACTGTGGATGTAGGCGCATGCACTGTGGACGTAGGCGCATTCACTCTGCACGTAGGCCCATGCACTGTGGACGTAGGCGCAGGTACTGTGGACGTAGGCGCATGCACTGTGCATAGAGGTGCAGGCACTGTGGACGTAGGCGCATGCACTGTGGACGTAGGCGCATGCACTGTGGATGTAGGCGCATGCAGTGTGGACGTAGGTGCTGGCACTGTGGACGTAGGCGCATGCATTGTGGACGTAGGCGCAGGCACTGTGGACGTAGGCACATGCACTGTGGATGTAGGCTCAGGCACTGTGGACGTAGGCGCATGCACTGTGGACATAGGCGCAAGCACTGTGGAGGCGCGTGCACAGTGGACGTAGGCGCATGCATTGTGGACGTATGCGCATGCAGTGTGGACGTAGGCCCATGCACTGTGGACGTAAGCGCATGCATAGTGGACGTAGGCGCATGCACTGTGGACGTAGGCGTAGGTACTGTGGACGTAGGCGCATGCACTATGGAGGCGCAGGCAGTGTGGACGTAGGTTCATGCACTGTGGACGTAGGCGCATGCACTGTGGACGTAGGCGCATGCACTATGGGGCGCAGGCACTGTGGACGTAGGCGCATGCACTGTGGACGTAGGCGCAGGAACTGGGGACATAGGGGCAGGCACTGGGGACATAGGGGCAGGCACTGGGGACATAAGACAGGCACTTGGGACATAGGCGCAGGCAGTGGGGACGTAGGCGCAGGCACTGGGTACGTAGGCGCATGCACTGTGGATGTAGGCGCAGGCACTGTGGACGTAGGCGCAGGCACTGTGGACGTAGGCGCAGGCACTGGGGACATAGGCGCAGGCAGTGGGGACGTAGGCGCAGGCACTGGGTACGTAGGCGCATGCACTGTGGATGTAGGCGCAGGCACTGTGGACGTAGGCGCAGGCACTGTGGACGTAGGCGCATGCATTGTGGACGTAGGCGCAGACACTATGGACGGAGACAGGCACTGTTAACGTAGGCGCAGGCACTGAGGACGTATGCGTAGGCACTGTGGCCGTAGGCGCAGTCACTGTGGACGTAGGCGCAGGCATTGTGGACGTAGGCGCAGACACTATGGACGGAGACAGGCACTGTTAACGTAGGCGCAGGCACTGAGGACGTATGCGTAGGCACTGTGGCCGTAGGCGCAGTCACTGTGGACGTAGGCGCAGGCACAGTGGACGTAGGTGCAGGCACTGGGAACGTAGGCGCAAATATGGGGACATAGGCGCTTGCACTGGGGACGTAGGCGCAGGCGCTGGAGACGTAGGCGCAGGCACTATGGACATAGGCACAGGCACTAGGGACGTAGGCGCAGACACTATGGACAGACACAGGCACTGTTGACGTAGGCGAAGGCACTGTTGACGTATGCGCAGGCACTGTGGCCGTAGGCGCAGACACTGTGGATCTAGGCATAGGCAATGTGGACGTAGGCGCAGGCACTGTGGACGTAGACGTAGTCTCTGTGGACATGGGCGCAGGCACTGGGGACGTAGGCGCAGGCACTCTTTACGTAGGCGCAGTCACTATGGACATAGGTGCAGGCACTGTGGACGTAGGTGCAGGCACTGTGGACGAAGGCGCAGGCACTGTGGACGTAGGCGCAGGCACTGTCGACATAGGCGCGGGCACAGGGGACGTAGGCGCAGGCACTGTGGACGTAGATGCAAGCACTGTGCGACGTAGGGGCACGCACTGTGGACGTAGGCGCAGGCACTGTGGATGTAGGCTCAGGCCCTGCGAACGTAGGCGCACGCACTGTGGAGGTAGGCGCAGGCACTGTGGACGTGGAGGCAGGCACTGTGGACATGGGCGCAAGCACTGGGGACGTAGGCGCAGGCCCTGCGAACGTAGGCGCACGCACTGTGGAGGTAGGCGCAGGCACTGTGGACGTGGAGGCAGGCACTGTGGACATGGGCGCAAGCACTGGGGACGTAGGCGCAGGCACTGGGGACGTAGGCTTAGGTGCTGGGGACGTAGGTGCAGGCAGTGGAGACGTCGTCGCAGGCACTATAGACGTAGGCGCAGGCACTGGGGACGTAGGCGCAGGTACTGTGGGGATAGGCCCAGGCACTGTGGACGTAGGAGCAAGCACTGCGAACGTAGGCGCAAGCACTGTGGACGTAGGCATAGGCACTGTGGACGTAAGCGCAGGCACTGGGGACGTAGGCGCAGGCACTTTGGACGTAGGTGCGGGCACTGTAGACGTAGGCGCAGGCACTATGGACCTTGGGGCAAGCACTGGGGACGTAGCCGCAGGAACTGTGGAGAGGCAAAGGCACTGTTGACGTAGGCGCAGGCACAGTGGACGTAGGCGCAGGCACTGGGGACGTAGGCGCAGGCACTGTGGACGTAGGCACAGGCACTGGGGACGTAGGCGAAGGCACTGTAGACGTAGGCGCAGGCACTATGGACCTTGGCGCAAGCACTGGGGACGTAGCCGCAGGAACTGTGGAGAGGCAAAGGCACTGTTGACGTAGGCGCAGGCACAGTGGACGTAGGCGCAGGCACTGGGGACGTAGGCGCAGGCACTGTGGACGTTGGCACAGGCACTGGGGACGTAGGCGAAGGCACTGTAGACGTAGGCGCAGGCACAGTGGACGTAGGCGCAGGCACTATGGACATAGCTGCAGGCACTGGGTCGTAGGCGCAGGCACTGTGGACGTAGGTGAAGGCACTCTGGGACGTAGGCCTAGGCACGGTGGACGTAGGCGCAGGCACTGGGGACATAGGCACAGGCACTACGGACGTAGACGCAGGCACTGGGGACGTAGGCGTAGGCCCTATGGGCATAGTCGCAGGCACTGTGGATGTAGGCGCAGGCACTGTGGACGTAGGCACATGCATTGGGGACGTAGGGGCAGGCACTGTGGACGTAGGCGCAGGCACTGTGGGCATAGGCGTAGGCACTGTGGACGTAGGCGCAGGCACTGTGGGCATAGGCGCAGGCACTGAGGACGTAGGTGCAGGCACTGTGGACGTAGGCGCAGGCACTGTAGACGTAGGCGCAGGCACTCTGAACGGAGGCGCAGGCACTATGGACAGGTGCAGGCCCTGGGGACGTAGGCGCAGGCACATTGGACGTACGCACAGGAGCTGTGGACGTAGGCGCAAGCACTGCGGACATAGGCGTAGGCAGTGGGGACATAGGCGCAGGCACTGGGGACGTAGGCGTAGGCACTGTGGACGTAGGCGTAGGCACTGTGGACGTAGGCGCAGGCACTGTGGGACGTAGGCATAGGCACTGTGGGCATAGGCGCAGAAAATGGGGGCATAGGCGCAGGCACTGTGGATGTAGGCGCAGGCACTGGGGACGTAGGTGCAAGCACTGCTGACGTAGGTGCAGGCACTGTGGGCATAGGCGCAGGCACTGAGGACGTAGGCGCAGGCACTGTGGACGTAGGCGCAAGCACTGTGGATGTAGGCGCAGGCACTCTGGACGTAGGCGCAGGCACTATGGACATAGGCACAGGCACTGGGGACGTAGGCGCGGGCACTGGGGACGGAGGCGCAAGCACAGTGGACGTAGGCATAGGATCTGTGGACGTAGGCGCAGGCACTGTTGACGCAGGTACAGGCACTGGGGATATAGGCGCAGGCACTATCGGCATAGGCGTAGGCACTGTGGACGTAGGCACAGGCACTGTGGACGTAGGCGCATGCACCGTGGACGTAGGCACATGCACTGTGGACGTAGGCGCAGACGCTGTGGGCATAGTCGCAGGCATTGTGGGCATAGGCGCAGGCACTGTGGGCATAGGCGCAGGCACTGTGGGCATAGGTGCAGGCACTGTGGATGTAGGCGTAGGCACAGGGGACGTAGGCGCAGGCACTGTGGACGTAGGCGCAGGCTCTGTGGGTATAGGCGAAGGCACTAGGGACGTAGGTGCAGACACTGTGGCAGTAGGCGCAGGCACTGTGGACGTAGGCGCACGCACTGTGGACGTAGGCGCAAGCACTGCGAACGTAGGTGCAGGTAGTGTGGAGGTTGGCGCAGGCACTGTGGACATAGGCGCAGGCACTGGGGACGTAGGCGCATGCATTGTGGACGTAGGCGCAGGCACTGTGGACGTAGGCGCAGGCACTATGGACGTAGGCGCATGCACTGTGGACGTAGGCGCATGCACTGTGGACGTAGGTGCAGGCACTGTGGACGTAGGTGCAGGCACTGTGGACGTAGGCGCAGGCACTGGGGACATAGGCGCAGGCACTGTGGACGTAGGCGCATGCACTGTGGACGTAGGTGCAGGCACTGTGGACGTAGGTGCAGGCACTGTGGACGTAGGCGCAGGCACTGGGGACATAGGCGCAGGCACTGTGGAGGTGCAAGCACTGAGGACGTAGGCGCATGCACTGTGGACGTAGGCGTAGGCACTGTGAACGTAGGAGCATGCACTGTGGACGTAGACGCACGCACTGTGGACCTAGGCGCAGGTACTCTGGACGTATGCGCAGGCACTGTGGACGTAGGCGCATGCACTGTGGACGTAGGCGTAGGCACTGTGAACGTAGGAGCATGCACTGTGGACGTAGACGCACGCACTGTGGACCTAGGCGCAGGTACTCTGGACGTATGCGCAGGCACTATGGACGTAAGCGCAGGTACTGTTGACGTAAGCGTAGGCACTGTGGACGTAGGCGCAGGCACTGTGGACGTAGGCGCATGCACTGTGGATGTAGGCACATGCACTGTGGACGTAGGCGCAGGCACTGTGGAGGCGTAGGCACTGTGGATGTAGGGGAATGCATTGTGAACATAGGCGTAGGCACTGTGGACGTAGGCGCATGCACTGTGGACGTAGGTGCATGCACTGTGGACGTAGGTGCAGGCACTGTGGACGCAGGCGCATGCACTGTGGACGTAGGCGCAAGCACTGTGGAGGCGTAGGCACTGTGGACGTAGGCGCATGCACTGTGGACGTAGGCGCTGGCTCTGTGGAGGTAGGCGCAGGCACTGTGGACGTAGGTGCAGGCACTGTGGATGTAGGCGCATGCACAGTGGACGTAGGCGCAGGCACTATGGACGTAGGCGCATGCACTGTGGACGTAGGCGCATGCACTATGGACGTAGGCGCATGCACTGTGGACGAAGGCAGAGGCACTATGAACGTACGCGCATGCACTGTGGACGTAGGCGCAGGCACTGTGGACGTAGACGCAAGCACTGTGGACGTAGGCGCATGCACTGTGGACTTAGGCGGAGGCACTGTGGACGTAGGCGCAGGCACTGTGGACGTCGGCGCTGGCTCTGTGGAGGTAGGCGCAGGCACTGTGGACGTAGGCGCAGGCACTGTGGACTTAGGCGGAGGCACTGTGGACGTAGGCGCAGGCACTGTGGACGTCGGCGCTGGCTCTGTGGAGGTAGGCGCAGGCACTGTGGACGTAGGCGCAGGCACTGTGGACGTAGGCGCAGGCACTGTGGACAAAGGCAGAGGCACTGTGAACGTACGCGCATGCACAGTGGACGTAGGTGCAGGCACAGTGGACGTAGGCGCATGCACTGTGGACGTAGGCGTAGGCACTGTGCACGTAGGCGCATGCACTGTGGATGTGGGCGCATCACTGTGGATGTAGGCGCAAGCACTGTGGACGTAGGCGTAAGCACTGTGGACGTAGGTCGCATGCATTGTGGACGTAGGCGCAGGCACTGTGGACGTAGGCGCATGCACTGTGGACGAAGGCGCATGCACTGTGGACGTAGGCGCATGCACTGTGGACATAGGCGCAGGAACTTTGGACGTAGGCGCATGCACTGTGGACGTAGGCGCCGGCACTGTGGACGTAGGTCGCATGCAACTGTGGACGTAGGCGCATGCGCTGTGGACGTAGGCGCATCACTGTGGACGTAGGTCGCATGCACTGTGGACGTAGGCGCCGGCACTGTGGACGTAGGTCGCATGCAACTGTGGACGTAGGCGCATGCGCTGTGGACGTAGGCGCATCACTGTGGACGTAGGTCGCATGCACTGTGGACTTAGGCGCATGCACTGTGGACGTAGGCGCAGGCACTGTGGACGTAGGCGCAGGCACTGTGGACATAGGCGCAGGCACTGTGGACATAGGCGCATGCACTGTGGACGTAGGCGCATGCACTGTGGATGTAGGCGCATGCACTGTGGACGTAGGCGCATGCACTGTGGACGTAGGCGCAGGCACTGTGGACGTAGGCGCCGGCACTGTGGAGCACTGTGGAGCACTGTGGAGCCTGCGCCTGTGCCTTGGTACACTGTGTCTGCCTGCGCTCACACCCCTAAACTTGGGCCTGCACCTGCGCCCCCTGGGCATGCTCCTCCTGCTTGTGCACCCTGTGCCAGCGCCTGCATCTGCGCCCCCTGTGCTGGCAGCTGCGTCTACTTCCCCTTTTCTTGTATCTCTGCTTGCGCCTGTGCCTATGCTTGCCCCCCTGTGCTTTGCGCCTGCGCCTGCACTCCCTTTCCCTAAGCCTGTACCTGTCCCTGCGCCTGAGCCTGTGCGGGCGCCCTCTGTGCCGGTGCCTGTGCCCGTGACCCGTCTGCCTGTGCCAGCACCTGCCCTTCTTCTGCCTGCACTTGTGCCCCCTGTGCCTACGGCTACGCCTACACATGCGCCTGCTCCTGTGCCTGCGTCCGCATCTGTTCCTGCTTCTGCACCTGCACCTATGCTTGCACCAGCGCCTGCGCATGCACCCCCCGTGCGCCTGAGCCTGTGCCCATGGCCCCTGTGCTTGCACCTGCGCCTGTGCTTGCACCTGCGCCTGTGCTTGCACCTGCATCTGTGCTTGCACCTGCGCCTGTGCTTGTACCTGGGCCTGTGCTTGCACCTGCATCTGTGCTTGCACCTGCGCCTGTGCTTGCACCTGCGCCTGTGCTTGCACCTGCATCTGTGCTTGCACCTGCGCCTGTGCTTGCACCTGGGCCTGCGCCTGCGCATGCACCCAACATGCGCCTGCGCCTGCACCTCCGCCCACAGTCCTTGTGCTTGCACCTGCGCCTCCACCTACTCCCACAGTCCCTGTGCTTGCACCTGCGCCTGCACTTACTCCCACAGCCCCCGTGCTTGCGCCTGCGCCTGCGCCCCCTGTGCCTAAACCTGCACCTGCCTTCCCTGTCTCTGTGGCTGTGCCTGAGCCTGCATCGCGCATGCCTGCCCCTACACCTCCGCACAGTGTCTCCGCCAGCGCTGACGCCCCCTGTGCCTGCGCCTGACCCGGTCAAGGGTAGTACCTGCAAACAAACAGTAGGGGTTTCGGAGGGCAAGGACTGCTCATTTGTCAGTTGTGTGCGGACCCAGTCGCCTACTTTGTACTCTTGACGGCCTGGTGGATTTGACAGAAGTGAAGTTGAACAGATTAAGCCGGAGTCAGAGTGAATCATAAGTGCGGACTCGTTCCGAATTGGTGTGGATTGGTTGCGAACTGGTCACAGCTGGTTTCTGAGTGGCTGTAATATTGGGCGCAGAGGATGTGCAATCTCTTGCCCCTGCAACTGGATGGTAGCAGGGCATGTATTCATTCGGGGTGTTACCTCATGCAGAAGCGGTCCTCTCCCCATGGCAGCGCTTGCAGAGGAGCCGTCAGGTCGATGGGTGGCGGAGGGCAGACACTGCAGCAGCCACGACATTGGACGATGCAGCTGTGAAATTCGTAGATGTTTAGCCGAACATCTTAGAATTTTATCGGCAGTACCCTACCGCTCGTATTTATCGTAGAAAATGTTTTGAAATGCGCCCTTATTGTGTCTTTCAGGACCCTACCCAGAGCTTATTGTGTCTATTGCGACGTCCAATTTTTGCCACCGACGAGGCCGAGGATCTCGCACGGCTCAAATGCCGTGTGCGATGACTGGGCGCTAAGACGCACGAACGGGCCCCTTCGACGACTTCGCACATTCCCGTGCGAAGTCCGCGCTGAGGCCCGTTTCCGCGTTCATGCCAAAAGTCGACCTTCCCTGGTTGAAATTTAACTGTGCCACCTTTGACTCCCTCCCACATCATTAAGACCCAGTGTGACCAAAAAAAGTGAAAATTTTCAACGATAAATTGTGTCATGTATGACCAAAAAATAAATTCGACGATAAATAGGAGCGGTAGGGTAATGGAATGGATAATGTGGGCAGTGATGGCAGCAAAAGTTGACACGTTTGTCAATGTGTGCGTGGGTCGGTGCGCGTGCGGTTTGTGTTCATGCAGGGCGTTCGCTCATGCAAAGGCGGACTTCTCCCCGACGCAGCGTTTTCCGAGGACCCTCCTCCCGTGGTCAATGGTGGGGAGTGGACGCTGCAGCAGCTGTGGCACGGTCGTGACGTCGGGGGCAACAGCCATGGCAACAACACTGGCACGCGGAGGCGGCGACGGGGGCGGTTGCCCGTGCGTGCGCTGGTGTGGCTGGCTCGCAACGGCGTGGGCAACACGCTGAGAGGGTACTGCTCCGCGTTTGTGTACGCGCTGCTGTCGGGCCGTCGCCTGCTGCGTGCGCACACTGACGCGCACAGACAGGTGAGGCTGGGAGAATGTTTTGATTCTTGAATCCATACGAGAAAGGTTTCTGGACGTCAGCTGCCCGCTGCGCAGCAGGCGACGGGCTGCTGGCCCGTCGCCCGCTGCGCACGCACACTGACAGCCACAGGCAGGCTGAGGAGTGACTGGGGTTGTGCGACTGGAGTCGTGGTGCACACGTGCGGTTGTGCACATGCAGTCGCGCACTGCCATTCCAGCGCAGACTGCGGACGGAAAGAAAGTTCCATCAGAAGAGCGTGAGAGAGCTCATCCCTATCCCCGGCTGCTCCTCCACGTGATAGTTTGTGTTTGTTGTTTGCTGTGGCAGGAGAGCTCCTGATGCAAACAGCTTCTCAAAGACAAGGCACCAGGATAGAGCTTTGGCTCGTTGCACTTGTGTTGGTTCACAGACCAACACACGGACCAACTCACAGACCAACGCACAGACCAACACTTGTCTTGGCACACAGGTGCGGCCTGTATTGGGTCTCCAGCTATCCATGCATAACCACTGTCTGCTATCCAACCCCTTTCCGCCCTTCTGCCTCCTCACCTCCACCAGCTCGTAAGCCCAACACTGTTCTGTTTTGTCTCGTCCACTCCTCCCTCCCTGCCTTCCCTCGCCAGGGCAGGTGCTGGACACGCTATGCGATGCATTCCACTGCCGCGGTGGCATCCTCACAGGCGTTATGAAGGTGAAGCGCACGCGCAGCCACCCGCTGCTCACGTCCCTTCCCGGACCCGAACTCTTTGCCATGCTGTCTGACCCGTACCCCCTGCTCCACGAGCAGAGCCCGGACTTCTTCCAGCGCTTCTGGCAGGATGGCGGGCGGGTGCAGCAGTGTGTGTTTGACGCGACGGGGTGCTCGTCGGACTGGTGCGTGCGCAGCCGTGCCATTAGGGCTCTCCTGGGAGGTGGGCCCAAGGAGGCCCTCGTGGCCGCGATGGGGGAGGTGTTGAGGAGGTACGAGGGGGAGGAAGGAGGGAGTGTGGTTGGAGAGGGGGCTGGAGGTGGAGTCGAAGTTGGAGGTGATGGAGTTAATGGCGGAGGAAGCTGGTTCTCTACGTTGTTTGGAAGGAGTTCGGAGGAGCAGTCAGCAGCAGATCCCGAAAAGAGAGCTGGTGTGGGTGATGCTCGTGGTGAGGGAGCACGTGTGCCAAAATCTGGTTCTCTTCGGTTTGATGTGGCCATCCACATCCGCACAGAAACGATGTGAGTGGCTTGTGAGGTTTGTTGAGCGATTGCGGAGACATGTCCACCCACCACTCCGTGCTTCACACCAGTTTGCATTCAAAGCAAGCATTGATTTTGCCTCACAATGGAAGGAACGTTCATTTTCCTCTGAAATGAGTAGTGTGTTTCTTCTCTCACGATGAAGTGGTTTTCTTCTTCTCCCACGTTGTCCCGTGTGGGTGAGCAGCTGCAGAGCAAAACCCAAACAAAACTTTCAAGTCTTTCTTTGGCGTTCTTGGCAATCATACTTGTCGCATGACAGTTTGGTGCTTGATTGCAAATTCCCTCTTTGATCTGTCTCATGCTTTGTGTCAACCTCATCATCATTCCTTTTCCTTCTCTCTTCTTCCCACGTTTTCGCCTCCCCCCCCCCCCCCCCCCCCCCCCCCCTGTGCCATTCCTCTGTTGGCCACAGGGCTGTGGAGGATTTCGAATGCGTCATGGGTGGGCACTGCAAGAGACGAGCGAGCGAGATACTTGCCAGGGAAGCTGAGGCCAAGCGTCTCTTCTTGCACTCGCAGCAGTGGGCGTGCGTCATGACGTCTCTCGGCTTCTTCCGGGAAGTCAAGGCAAACGCTTCAATGGCACGGTACTCGAATGCGTCTGAAATTTCCCCTCAGACATCTGCACGAGAGGAACCACGCGTGCGACAGCACCCGCAGCTGCGCATTTTCCTCGCAACAGACAGCGAGGAACTGCGACCGCGATTCCTGGAATTCCTTGGCAGCCACGGAGACGAGGTCTTCTACTCGGGAGGTCGTGTGATTCACACGGATCGTGGAGGGCGGCCGGAGGGGAGGCTGTCCACGATGGCAGAGTTTCATCTGCTCAGCCAATCAGATGCAATTGTTGGGTACAGCGGTAGGCTAAGCAGCTATGCCCACCTCGCTGCCTTCCTTGGAAACACAAGCTTGTTTGTCTTGGACGATGTGTACAAAGGGAATCCTTGCCGTTTGAGAACCTATCACTTTGCAGAGCCGAAGTCATGACATGTTTTGACGGTGAGGTCTAACGTGTTGAAAGTATTAGGATGTGTCGTTGTGATGTGTGTCCTCTCCATGACAGGGAGCTTGCCCATGTGGCAAGGCAGGCAATGTCTTGATTTACACGTGCATGGTAGAGCAAAGGGAGGGGGATGGGTGGTGTTACGAGCTTGTAAAACACGCTCAAGTGACCTCTTAATCTTGCCCACACACACATGTCCCCAGGTGACCAGCACGCTTTGCGCTCTTCGGTGCCGAAACGGAAGGCAAACGCAGTATCATGTGGTTGAAGCATCGCAACCAGAATCCAAGAGATCGCATTGCATAAGCAACACTTGCTGCACCCGGTACGGGACATCTTTGAGAACCAAAGAGTTGTAAATGACAACTGTGCAAGTGTCTCAGCAGAATGTATTGAACTCAGGTGTGACATTGCTAGCTAGGTTGACATTTGCAATAGAGTGCAGAGAAGTGAGAGAGTGGAGTCCCATGAGCAACACACGCCATGGATGTCGAAGTATTTGACTTAGCACGATCATCACAACCAAGGCAAAAGTCGGGGGTGGGAGAGCAAGAGTCGAATTACCGGTGAATGCACACCCACACCGAGCAACTGCTCATGTGAGCATGTACCCCCACCTGAGGGTCGAGCCCGACCTCTCGGGATTAACTAAGGGCGACTTCTCACCAATGTGGAGTCAGAGACCGGCATGGTGGCCCCTTAAGGATCAGCACTTGGAATAACATGCAGCTCCCCCAAACACCTACACGCAAACATCATCGATGCAGGCAACGTCAATAGGAATGTACAAGGCCTCGCGTCTACCACATCCTAGCAACATAGTCATAAGTAGAACAAGTGAGAGAGGCTGGTTATGCCTGAAGGCATCCCTTGGGAGCTTGGTGGCTCCATGATGAGGCTGGTATCAGCAACCACTGCGATCTTGAGCACTGGCTACCTGGGTGCAGCCATGATCATCTAATGTGTACATGTGTATGAAGGCATGTGTGGTGAGACGAGGGCATAACGGATGTAAGCGGCCAGGAACCGGACACAACTTTAACACTCCCCCATGACCCGCGGACAGTCAACCCATATGCATCAATGAGATGGCACACACAAGAGTGCATAAGCGTGGTGGTGTGGAAAGACAACCAGACACCAAGCGGAGGTGGGGACATGCAAGTCCGAAGGCATAAAATGCACACTTCAAAACATTTCTACTGAGAGCCTTTGTGAGGAAGCCAGCTTTCTCTGACCGTATGTCCACCCAAGCAACCCGAACAATGCCAGCAATTACACACTCACAGACAAAGTGATGCTCAACATTGATGTGCTTGGTGCAAGAGTGATGCATACCATTGTTTTTAGCAATGACTTTTGTGCTTCGACAGTCACAGCGCAAAGTGATCTAGCGAATGGCGACGCGCAGTTGTTGCAGCAAGTAGCAGTGCCGGACAACCTCACGCGTACCTGTGCCAAGAGCCACATACTCAACCTCCACTATGTTGTTGGCTGCACATCCATGTTTACCACTCTTCCAAGAAACAATAGTGCCACCAATTAGGAAGATATATCTCGTTCTACTCCAGGCATGAGTGTCATGTGCCAAGTCGTCAACAATGACTGAGGGCTATGAAAAAAAGTACACCCTAGTTTGTGGCGTGGAGAGTGCATAGTGCACCACTCGTAGCGTTGCCTCAAGATGACGCTCGCTGGGACACGCGAAGAACTGAGAGAGGAAATTCACAGCAAAGGCAACATCAACACGACTGGTGTTGGCAAAGTACATCAAAGAGCCAATGACCCTCAAGTAGTCAGTCAAGACAACAGTCTCCCCCAGTTTTGACACATGTACGGACTTCAGCAGTGCTTGACCTGCTGGGGTCATGGGTGTGGAGGTTGATGGAACCGGTGCCAAAAGGAGTCCAAACAACTCCCCCAGGTTGCAGACGTATGCAGCCTGGTGGACATGCACTGCGCAGCGTGAGCGATTACGCTCTAGCTCCATGCCTAGAAAGACACGAGCCTGACAAAGGACTTTCCTTCTGTATGCTGAGTGGAGAAGGATCTTTACAGACTGAACAGTTGTGGTGCTCGGAGAGGCAATCACGAGGTCGTCCACATAGATAAGGATGGCAACAAGTCGTACAGAGGAAGCACTGAGAAACAGAGCATGGTCAATAGTGCTTCTCCATAAACCCCCTTTCTCCAATGTGGCTGTAATCTCCTGGTTCCACCTGCATGAAGATTTCTTGAGCCCATAAAGTGCCTTCCACAAACGCCACACTTAGTTGTTCCTATCTTTGAACCCATGTGGTTGCACCATGTAGATTTTTTCATCAAAACTGCCATAAAGAAAGGCATTGTTGACATCCATCTGTTCCAACTCCCAGTCAGGCTGGTTGTCCACTTCTTGCAGCGGTGTACCGGCCAACTGGGGCAAATGTCTCATCAAAGTTGATGCCTAAGACTTGAGAAAATCCTTTGGCCGTGAGTCGGGATTTGAATCACTCGATGGTACTATCGGGATTCACTTTACGCTTGCACACCCACTTGGCTGCCGCTGCTTTCCTTCCCGGGGGAAGATCCACTAACTCGAGGATGCCATGGTTAGAGAGAGCATCAAGTTCTACTTGCATGGCACGCTCCCATTGTACAGAGTCTGCAGCACTGTGGACACCTTGCACAGTCAGTGATAGGTGGGAGAGGAGGAGGACCAGCAGCTGCAAAGAATGAGGAAACATGCCCAGAAACAAAGGATTCAAGAGCGAGGCGGAACACGTGCTCAATAAGAGAGTACTTAAGAGAGGTGCAAGGGTGCACCACGGATGCAGAAATGGGCAAGGCAGTGGTCGTCAGGCCAAGAGTACGCAGGCCGGGTTCACCCGAGACAGCATGTCTAGGGACACATCCGTGGTCCATCACAGGGAAAGCAGGACTGGGGCAAGAGGGAGCAGAGGAATGAGAGTGAGAGACAGACGTGCAGAGCTGAGACGGTAGGGCATGGAGACGACCACCACGGATGTAGGGAGAAACGAGGGATATATTGGTGGAGACAGAGGCAGCAGGCAGCACATGGGGCACAAGCGAGGGGGGCCCATGGGTTGTCTTGATAGAAAACAACACCATAGGAGATTCATTCGGATTGGAAATAGGCCAAGGGGAGGAAAGAGGTGTAGGACGAGATTCATGAGGAGAGGAGACAAGGGTAATAGAAGGAAAGGAGGAGCTAGCCTCTGGCTGACACGCCGAGGGAAGAACAATGGGCCCGTTAGATGAAAGGGGCCAAGAACCTCCCCCAGTCTGATTGAACAGAAGCAGAGGATAGGAGGAAAGGAGGAGGAAGCAGAGTGAGGAAGTTCACTTACAAACAAGTGTTCAAAGAAGAGAGCATCGCGTGACTCGACTTAACGACAACGTAAATGATCCAAAAAGTGCCAAGCTTTGGAGAAAGGAGAAACACAAAGAAAAACACACAGCCGGCCACACAGGAACAGCTTAACATCACGGTGATCAAAAGAGAGCCAAACAGAGGCGACAGAGTCCCAAACACGGACAAGCCGAAGATTAGCACGACGAACCGTCCAACACTCACTCCAACACTAACTTCAGGGAAGTGACATGGCAAGGGAGAGGACAGTGAGGAACGCGGTTCCACACACACTTCAAGCAGGACATGGCCTCAAAGGGAAAGAGAGAATAATAGAGACAGAGAGAAGGGAGCGTGCACCATCAGCGAGGGTAAGGTTCCACCGTTCATACACACCATTCTGCTATGACATTTAAGGCGCAATCGACTCCATGTGGACACCACAAGACTCAAGAAAATCCGGTGCATTCACCTGTTGGAATTGTAGTACTGTTGGGCACTCTACCCCAAAGTTTCCAACGCCCTGCAATGATGCACGTCTTGTATCTAATATGCGTACCCATTGGGCCTGCACCGACATCAGCTCCTCTCCTGCTGCTATGGCGACCACTACAGTGGCTCCATCCTCATCCTCCTCTTCCTCGGCCTCTGTTCTCAGCACCACTCTTGCCCCTCTTCATCAGCCTACCTCTCAGCCTAGTTCATTGGGCTGGGTGCTTCCAGCCTCGGGTCTCACATACTATTGACTCCCATCCATCCACTACACACTACTTGGATAGCTCCGTGGTAACAGACACTTTACTAGCGCACTCTCCTACGACCGCCGTTCTGATTATCGTAATTCAAAGTGTTCCCTTGAGTGTCGTCTCATTAAAATTCTCCAGCTTCGTTCTCAGGGAGGTGGGCATGTGAGTGGCCAGTCTCAGTCCCTTGTCTGTGAGTTAAATGGAGCCCTTCTTGGCGCGTCGTCAGGTTGTGCTCATGGGTTGAGGATTGGTATTTTTTCACTTGGCCCCATCGTCTTGGTCATCCTTTGTCTCTCCCTCCCTCATGCACTATTGTTGTGTGTCATGTTCTATGCTTTGCTCATGTGTCTCACATGACTTCGTGTCGTTCGTCCTTTGTCTCTCTGGGTCTTGTTGGCCCCATTCGCTTCCTGGGCACTAGCTCCCACCAGCTCCTACCTGCTTAGGGTGCTGGTGTCGTTTGTTTTGTTGACCCTAAGGGGGACCTATTCCTCCCTCATGTTCCGTGTGTTCCTGAACTCAAAGTCAGTCTTCTCTCTGTCACCACCCTTGACGACCAGGGTGTGGACTTCTTGTCCAGCCGAAGCGTTGCCACTGCCTCCATTCGCTCCTCTGGCCATGTGGGACTCTGTGGTGTGCACTATGGCCATCTCTTTTGTGTCCTCTTGTCTCTTTCCTTGTCTTCCGCTGCCTTTGCATGTGCTCACTTTGCACCTACACTACCCCCTGCGCACACTGATCTGTTGCACCACAGGCTCTGCCACATTCGCACTCCGGCAATCGCGCATCTCCTGCACCTCCAACCTGTTGTTGGCCTTGACTCTGCCAAATTTGCATCCCCTTGCTCCTCCACCTGCATGGATTGTGCTCGTGGCAAAATGCACCGCTCTCCCTTTCCTATGACTGAATGCAAAACATCTTATCTCGTTACAGTGTGCATGCTAATGTCATAGGTCCATTGCCGCATGAATTTTTGGGATATTGGCTGCTATGTCCTTGGTTTAACTGACGCCTCCTCTCGCTATTGCTGGGTATTCACCCTGTGTCAAAAGAGAGAGGTGACTGAAGTCCTTAAGGCCTGGCTTCCCCAGGCTGAACGCACTTGCCTCCGCCCCTTGCGTGTATTTTGCAACAATCAGGACGGTGAGGCTGTGTCAGAAGCCTTGCCACAATGGCCACGACCAATGCCCCAGCCACGCCCTTGCCCACCTTGCTCATCGCGCCGAGCACCGAACAAGGCAATGGAGTTGGAGGAACATGTGGAGGATGAGGAGGTGGTGACTGTAGAAGAAGAGGTGGATACAGTTGTGACGGTGGCAAGTGCGACCCGGTGAAGGCCCTTGTTCTGCAAGTTACTTTTCTAGTTGGTGATCCGAGCAGTTGTAAACTTATGGAGTGGCCTCATGCCAGAGGATGAGTTGGCAGGGATTGGAGCAACAGCATGATGCTTGAGTTCAGACTAGGAAACGTGCAAGTACAGGTCTGAGAGTTTAGGATGAGACCAGCAACAATGGACAGACAAGCAAAAAGGGGGCCGGGAGCCGCCGTCCCCAAATCACGAAGAAGGCACAGACCATGCGCCCAATACTCATCAACAGACTCGTCAGCACACAAATGTAGGGTGTTAAACGATACCTTAAGGGTGATTCGAGCAGCATGACCAGTCACTATTTTGCGGCGGTGAATGAGAGCATAGGCACTCAAGGTATCGGCAAAGGTGCCACGCGACGGATCAGCATTGTACGTACTAATTTCGTCCAAAAGTCCCTCTGGCCCAATATTGATGAGGGCACGGACAGCACGGATGGCCTCAGGAGGCAATGGAACAAGGAGAGGTTTGACGGGAGATTAGTACTCCCACATCACCTCTCCCTGCACCGAGGCACTAAAGCGTGTTTTTCAAGAAGAGTAAGTGAGTTCGGACGTGAAATGTGGAGGATCACTTTCAAAGTCCTTCTTCCTCTGAGGAAGAAGGGCGAGTGCAAGAGCAGCAATGGAGAAAAGAGGGATGGAGGAGTTTGTTGAGTCATTGAAAAGGACAAAGGAATCAGCTTACGTACTTTCTGCAGTGGGTAGTGCAGCAGAAAGAACAGAGATGGAGAGGAGACGCTCTATGACCATGGTGGCCACTGTGGTGGCCAATTCCTGTTGGGCTTCCAATCCATTTTGGAGATCCTCCCCCACTCTATGCTGTGCAGCCTGGACTTTGCTGAGGACGGCCTGTAGTGCCTTATTGGTCTCCTTGGGAACCGGCATGATGTTGTAAGAGAACAAAGATGAAAGGAGAGAGTGCTGCAGAGGTGAATAAAAGGAGGGTGCAATGAGGGGTGCCCACGAGACTAGTTACATCAACAAAGAAAGGAGAAGAGTGGAGGTACCACTGCTTCAGCCGAGGAGGAAAGAACTGCAACCCAAGCGGAGATGGCACCAACTGGAAGAAACATGCTTGTGACCGTGGCCCCTGCCACTACTACCGCAATAGAGTTGACAAAAATGCCTCTGGTAGCGTGCTGAGTGAGACCGTGGGGTTTGCCAGTGGGAGTCAGGATTGCAACTGCTTTGGAGGTGCAGATGGAGCCGACGGCATTGGAAGTCGCGTCGGCTGCAAAGAATACAGTTGTGGCCATAGTGGATGCTGCCACAGTTACCTATGTGGCGACGTTGGCGGCAGCAGCAGCTAGAAGAATCAGTGATGCTACTGCCTCAGTGTAAACCTCTGTTTCTCTCCCAACAGCGGTCTGGGTTGGCGCTCTGCTGGCACATACGGTGATAGAGAAGGTTGCAGCTGCACCAGCTGCTGTGTCAACAATGGTACCTGCCAGATTGGCAAGAAAGGGACAGCACCTGGAATCTCACGTGCCGCCGATGGCTTGGTAGTGTCAGTAGCTGCAGGGGTGGGGGCAGAGCTAGGAGGTGGAGAGGAGCCGGTGGGCTACAAACCTGGTGGTGGAGAGGGTGTGGACGGTAGGTCATCAACTTGGTAGACCTGGTGATTGATCTCGCACTGCTCCACCTCAGTTACTGTGCAAGCTCATCCCGCCCATAATATTCAAGCATGCGTACCCATAGTGGTTTCTCTGGATCGTTGCTCACTGAGGACAGATTAAGGACTCTCCATTCTTCCTGTCCCTCATGTACTGCCAAATTGGTAGCTGTGCATGGTGAGTCGAGTTTCGTGTTGGGAGGGGCCTGTCAAGTGGAGGCGAATCCAGCGTGGCAAATTAGGCGATTGTAGTGGCAGCCAAGAATTTGTGACGTCGAGCATCCCAAGAGATGAGTGGGTTGTGACAGTCGTTGTTTCTGTATATTGTTGCTATCAGATGGAGTAGGGGTAGCGACAGTGATGAGAGGATCCAAGAGACAGTAGCGTCAAGGGATTTCCTAGCAGAAGTGGTTGTGGCGGGTGGGATATCGACAAGAGATGTCCCGCATTGCACAAGTGAGGTGCTAGCTGATGGAGTTATCCCAGTAGTTGTATAGATTCAAATGACTATGTAGCGTAGAGGAGCATTGCTGCCACTGTTGTGGAAAGAGAGTATCCCGTGATGAGCATTGTTGTGACTGCAGCTTGGCAATGCAAGGTCACGATGGTGAGCAGTGCTCAAAAGGAAGCAAAGCTGCAACAACTGCAGGAGTCAAAGGGCGGCAAAGTACTAATGGATGTGTGCATCCGAGAGGCTATGAGCGGCTCTCAAGTGCACGGTGGCAAGATTCCGGCCGCGGGAGCAGCAAAGACCGATGTGGTGCTGACGCGGACTACATTGCAAAAAGAAGACATGCGGCAGCTGCTACGAGTGAAGGCTGCCCAAGACAAACCCCAAAAATGACAGTAGAAGCCAATGTTTAACACGAAGTGCTACTTTCCGCGGAATCGCATGCCAGTTGCAAGATACTACTGTCACCAAGTGATGCGGAGATGAAAAACAGGATGCAGCGGAGATAAAGGGATGCTACAATCAATACAACAACCCCATGCTTTGCTGCATCTGGCAATGGACGGCGCAACATGTCACCGATGCCGTCTTTGTCGGGCCCGATGGGACTGGCAACCGCTCCCCAACCAGGACCCATTGACTGTAGAGCACAAGAGGGTTTCTCACTACTTCGATACCAGAAGTCGCTATCTAGGTTGACATTTGCAATAGAATTGGGAGGAGTGAGAGAGTGGGAGAGTCCCACGAGCAACATACACCATGGATGTGGAAGTGTTTGACATAGAACAATTGTCACAACCAAGACAAAAATTGAGGGTGGGAGTGCGAGAGTCAAAGTACCGGTGAGTGCACACCCACGCCAAGCAACTGCTACTCTGAGCATGTACTGCAACCCGCCCGACCTCTCGGGAGTAACCAAGGTAGACTTCTCAGTAGTGTGCGGTCAAAGAATGAGACGGTGCCCCTATTACAATCAGCACACAAAATAACATATAGCTCCTCCAAGCCCATAGGCAAAGAACAACAATTCAGAGAAGGATGCCAAGCCCCGTACATCCATTAAGAATGTACGAGGCCTGGCATCTACCACATCCTAGCAAGATAGACATAAGTAGAACACCCGAGAGAGGCTGGTTATGCCAGAAGGCATACCTCGGGAGCTCGGTGGGTGCATGATGAGGCCGGTTTCAGCAACAAGGGCAATCTTGAGCACTGGCTCCCTAGGTGCATCCATGATCATTAAATCTAAACATGTGTGTGTGGGCATGTGTGGTGACACAATAGGGCATAACATATGTAAGCGGCCAGGAACTGTATACAACATCAACAAGGTGTATGTGGGTGACATGCACCCACGTACACCCGTGATCGATGCGGATGTCAGGTTCTCTAATATGATTGTGTGAGTTGCTTCTTGAGTGCCGCTAAGTTGTTGCTCCCTTGGGGCCACGCATCCTCCAGTTTTCAGGAAAAACAGACGAAAACCGGGTTTTGGGCTGTCGGTCATCTGGCAGGACTCACCGAGAAAACCCTGCCTGCCAAAAAATAGGTCTAGGACTATTTTCTGATTAGCTGGCTAGCTGAGTAACAAGTTCTTCAGAGCTGGGGGGGAGCTAAAACTTGGAGGGATCTCCCATTGTTGCTCATTCTTCATTCCTAATAAGTCACTTTCAGTTTTCAGCTTCGTTATGGCACTAACACTGGCGCGCGCGTTTCTGAGTAACAAACCCAGAGCTTCCAGAACTTAGACTCTAGAGCAGCAGACTGAGGAGGCAACAGACTTGAGCAACGAGCGTGGAAGCTCGCACGCTGAATCAGCAACGCTGCTGTCCCAACCTGTTGCCTAGCCTTGCAATCTTGGTATGAGAGCCAGAGCGTTGCAGCAGTAGCAGAAGACTGGCGTACTGGTGCCTGACAACGCCGGCGGACCTCCATACACGCTAGTGCAGGGGAAATGCTGCCGGATTTTTTCCGTCAGCATTGACCCGCCTGATGGAGGCGTCAGATTTTGTCCCACGGCCACTGGGCCAGGGGAAATGCTGCCGGATTTTTCTGTTAGCACTGACCCCCACGCGTGACGCGAGGAGGTGAGCGACAGGCCGTGTCCGACACCTGTGGGCGACGACGCACGTTGCAACGTCACCCAGGTATAGTGACTAGCACCAGCAAGCAACAATAGTAGCCTGCAATAGCAACAGTGGAAGGCAACAATAGCAAGCAGTGGCAACAGCAGCCAGTAGCACCTAGGTGTAGCAGCAGCAGCCGGTAGTAGTAGTAGCACGCAGTAGCTCGGAGAAGCAGAAGCAGCCTACAGTAGGAAGCAGCAGCGGCCGCCAGCAGCAGCAGCTTCTAGCAACAACAGCTACGGCAGCAAGCATAAGCAGCAGTACCGAGCAGTAACACCTGCAGCGTTAATGAGCAGTAGCAGCAACAGCAAGTAGTAGCAGCACCAGCAAGCTGTAGCAGCCGTAGCAGCAAGCAGTAGCAGCAATCGGCTGTAGAAACAGTAGCAGTGAGCAGCAGCTGACAGCAGCCAGCAGTAGCTGCTGCTGCTGCTCGCAGCCCGTAGCTCACCACGAGCGGCCGGCTGCAAGCAGCAAGCTCGCTGCTTGCTACGAGCAACTGACTGCTGGTAGCGAGCTGCGAGCTCGCTGCTCGCAGCCCGCTGCCCACATCAAGTAGTGAAGCTCGCTATGGTAGATAAAAAGAGAAAAAGGAAAAAAAAGAAAAACATTCCCCCACTCCAACAGCAGCTACCATAGCTGTTGCTGCAACCACAACAGCCACAATAGCACGCAGACGTTATAGCAGCACCAACAATAGCAGCACTTGCTGCTACAACAGTAGTCGCAGCATCAGCAGTAGTGGAAGTAGCAACCGCAGTAGCGGCAGCTGGAATAGCAGCTACAACAGTAGCATATGCAGCAGCAACAGCAGTAGCAGCAGTTGCTACTACAATAGCATCCACAACAACAGCAGCAGCTCCTATTGCAATAGTAGCTGCAGTAGTAGCAGCAGTAGTAGCAGCAGCAGCAAGCACCAGCAGTGGCAGCAACAAGAGCAGCAGTGGTATCAATAGCAGCAGCCACTACAGCTGCGTAGCAGTGGCCCCAACAACGACCACAACTGATGTCAGCATCCAGCCGTTGATGTCATTACTGACGGCACTACTGAGGTCAGCAACAAAAAAGGGGAGAGGAAGGGGGAAAAGAAACTCTATAGCAGCAGCAGGAGCAGATAACGATATGACAGCTGCTAACGCCAGCCGTCCTAGGCTGACGTCACTACTGACATCACCAGTACAAAAAAAGCAAGAGAGGGGGTACCAAAACCCACCATGGCTAATAGCCCTAGTGGGGAGGGGTCCTCCTCCATTGGGGGAAACCCTAGGGAGGGTATCCCCCCCTCTTCTTGTAGTAGCTGCAACAGCTCCACCACCAGCAGCAGCAGTAGCAGTAGGATCAGGAACAACAGCAGCAGCAGTAGCAGCAACAGCCAATAGGCGTCAACGCCTACACTCCTGATCGCCTAGCTTTCATTCAGCAACAGCTCGCCGCCTTGACGTAGCAGCTTGCAGCATTGCAATCTCTGACCTCACAGAGTCCCTCCAGTGTTCCGCCAACATTCATTCCTACTGGGCACGCAAGCCCCGTAGTATCCATTGCCACGCATTACCTAGCACAGTACCCCGGTGTTCCTTGAATTCGAATTTATTTTTTTTGCACTAGTCGAAATCATGCCACTTTTTTGTTCAACGAATTTAACGGAACACTAAAATAATTTTCCCTTAAAAAAACGAATTCAAGGTGTCATGGTTGCAATTACTTTTTAAACTAACCCGGGTTCTGAGACTTTGTGTGGATTTTGCAGAACAAGTCAGAAAAAACATTTGGTGGTTGTGCGAAAAATTGCATCGAAGCGTATCAAGTCATCACACACCCAGTCGAGGCCACTTGGAACTTCATTAATGGAGTCATAAGTGTGAGAGAAATTTGGATCGAAATAACAACTTCATAGAATGAGAAAATGGACACTTTCACACCACTACCTCATCCTCCTCCTCCACACCTTCATCTTCATACATGACATGACCATACATGCCATTGGCATGCTTCTGGAAATCAGCCTGGAACACACGGACAAAGCCAGCACGAGCCCAAGCATTGTGCACCATGGTCGGGTTACTGTCGATTTTTTGCCATGCGAAAAGAAACCACTTGCAAGCAGATTCTTTCACTATGGTCATGCCAAGTGAAAGATTGCCTCCTTCGCGTGTCTTGTCCACAGCCCACATGCCGAAATGCCCCTCCACAGTGTTCTTCAGAGGGGAGATGAGGCCCACATCAGCCGGTTGCGCTTTTGGGGTACATTCAGCCGGGATGTACACCGGATGCATGTGTGGGAAATTGCTCTGCAGCCAGTCGCGGAAAGTAGCACTGTAATGCGGGCGCCATGCATCCAGGACCAAGAGCATGTGCGCCTTTCCTGGGGTCCAACCGTACGTCTGACACCTACGCTCGTAGTACGGCTGGATGATGCCACGCACCCACTACATGGTCATCTCGCCATTCGCCTAGTGATTGGGCGTGTGGGATAACAGCCATCCGCAGTTAAGGAGTTCGTGCGCGTGCGGCCCCTTAGGCAGGCAACGTTTGGATTTGCCTGCAAAGATCAGTTGCAGTGGTAGGAAGTCACCAGCGAATGACGATGTCACCAAAACGGTGATTGCATGCTTGTCGTCCAGCCCGATGATGGACACATCCCTTGTGCCTTTCGACGCGTACGTGTGATCTGCCGCCGGAACGAGCTGGATGGCCGTATGATCAGCATTTATAACAAAACACGGAGGAATCTGATGGTACGAAACAAGTGCGGCTGCACGCATGTGAAAATTCTTCACTTTCTCCTCCCAGTCGTCGGGCACTTTCTGGGCAGCTGTTGTCCCTGCACGCCACGACCAACCCAAAGTTTTGGTCACGAACTTGCGGACCCACGATCTGTCGAAAGCTCGATCGCCGAGTTTTGCGAGGTCGTCGGGGGCATGACGGCCGATGATGCCCCTGATCTCACGGCGGATGCTCTTGCTGTTTAATGGGTTCCCCGCAGCACGGACTTTCTCGAAGGTGACCTTGATTTCGTCCACAATAGCCGGATGAGAGGCCATCCATGTCGTTTTCCCCCTGCTGCCATGCTGTCTCTTCTTGTTGTTGATGGGAGATGAGGGTTCGGTCTTCATAGCAGCAGTGGCAGCATGGACGTAGTGATCCTTTAAAACCTTGGTCCCATGGACGAACCACGACGCCACTGAGCTAACCGCTAGTCGGTTGAAAACGTTCATGCCGTCAGGGGTGCGCAAGCTTCACTTCAAGTACTTGACTACAGCGTAGATGGTCGGATGGGCTTTCACCGCACGGTAGATGGCTGGGAAGTGCCCGCTCCCAAACCAGTCAGCGTACTATCCCCGCCGCTGCCGCTGTCCGCTGCTGGAAGTAGAGGCCGATGTCGTCGTCTGGCTCACGGGGACGAGGGTGTTGCACTCAGTGTCCGTAGAGTCGTCGGACGCCTGACTGTTGGAGGACGATGATGTTGCACCACCATGACTGATGTTTGCAGTGTCGGTGATGCTGTCGCTGTCACTGCATGGAGGCAACGGCTCCGTCGGCTCCTCGATGCGGAGTGCCCCAGGCTGCATGCGTCTCGTGGGGGGAGGGGGACGCAAACGCTTCTTCGAACGCTCTTCCACAACCTTCGCCTTCCCCTTGTCGAGGGCAAAAGGGCGGGAATTCGTGGCCCGCGGTGGTGGTAATGCTCCCGTGCCCTTGTCGCCCCTCTTAGTAGGCGTTGAAGTCGTGCGAGAGCTGCCATGGACGTTGTTGGACGAACATGACAGTACGAGCGACAAGGGGGAGTTAGCAGGGACCTCATTGGCTGACCGTGCATCGTTCACACGCGGGGAGCGGACTGCCGAAGCAGTTTCTCTTCGGGAAACTGTATCGTTGAACGTCAGCGTCGTGTGCTTTCTGGAACGTCCCACTAGACGTTTCTCCGGCTTCGGCCTGGGTGGTACGGCACGTCCAAGCTGGGACTCCAGACGACACATGTGCTCCTCTGGCGACACCTTTTGCAGGAAGCGTTCCATGGTGGGGGTGATGCTGACAGGTCAAATGTTGTGTATGTTGACAATTGGTGCATGAGTTATAGTAGGACAGGACACGATGACTCTAAAAGTGCTTAGCGACGCACGTTTTGCCAACGGACACACAAAATCTCACCGCCGTCCTCGCGAAGCGACGGCACCAACGTCCACGGTGTCAGTGCACGCGGAGAGCCGTTCGCAGGATGTGCAAAATCAAGGATCACGGAATATATGAACCGGCTCGTTCGTCGAATTCAAGGAGCATGGTCTTTTCAAATTCGCAAAAATAGGATCACCAAAATAATTCCAAACTCAAAAACCTATACAAAATCAAGGATCACATAATTCACAAAAATCTATTGTGCGAATTCAAAGAACACCGGGGTAGTAGACTTAGCGTCAGCGGAAGACGGTGACCTCCATCCTTGGCCCCATTTTGGGCGCCGGTCGCATGCAAAAAGGCATTGAGACGTCGCCCCCACCGCTTCAGAAAGCGAGCAGTTCCGGAGCTGGGAGCTTAGCTTTCACATCTAGGCGCAAGGTGAGGGCCTGTGGGCAATCTACACCCTCCCGTATGACTCCACTCAGGCAGACTAGTTGTATGATGCCGGTCGTGCCGTACGTGCCCTTGTTCTCGTCGCTCCTCCGGCTTCGTGCCTGGCCTTAGAGCCTTTTCTCGGCGACTTCATCGCTGGCGGCACCCCAGACCCTGCAGCCGCATGACACGTCCTCACTCGTCCTCCTCGCCTGTCTAGTGAGATTGAGACCAGTTGTCTACTGCGGAAGTTTAACTCCCTACACATGGAGGAGACCGAGACAGTCACCGCTTACTGGTAGCGGGCTGAGGACATCCTCCGTCGCCTAGGCACCTCCGCTCTACCCCCCTTGGCCGAGCTCCTCACCATCAAGCGCGCTGCCACCGACGCGTACGCGGACGTCTTCATGCACTACGCCTAGGATCTCCTCTCCACCATGGTAGCCCAGGGTACCCTCATGTCCTCCGCATACGAGCCCTTCCTGAGGATTGAGAAACCTCGTCTAGAGTCCCGCCTCCAGCGCACAGTGGCCCTCGTCTCCCTTGCCTTCGCTTCATTGGCCATCGCTTCTCCCGCAACAGCTACCTCCACCATCTCCTCGTCACCGGGGAAGAAAAGGAAACATAGTAAGAAGTGCAAGGAACACCAACAGCAGCACCAGTGGTAGCAGTCGACTGGGTCCAATGGCAGTGGCTCGGTCTGCCACAACAGTGGCCAGCCAGGGCACGGATGGTACACGTGCAAACTACCGATGGGCGAGGCGTGCATCATTGCCACCATGCGCCGCCAGCGGGAGCACCATCTCACATCTGTTGCCGTCGCTTTCATTGCCTTAGACGCCTTGACCGCGTCCAGCAGCTCCACTCATCCGACCGCGATACCGGTCCCACAGACACCATCTCTATAGTAGCATTATCCGCAGCCGTCGGCGCCTGCGTTCCCTTCACCGGAACACTCCTCCTTCTATCCGGGCTCAGGCGCCATCACTCCACACTTAGTGTATACTTCCACGCCGTCCACGCGTGAGCGTCAACAAGAGCAGTTCATTGCGCTTCAGCTCGGCCTGCCTCGCCCACCCTCCCAGAGAAGTGCGATTTGCGTCATCCCCTACTTGTCCCCCTTGTCCTGCGTGATTGAGATTGAGCTATGGTTGCACCCTGCTTCCTCGTCTGTCCCACCGCCTTCCGTGGTCTCCTCTATCCCCCTCCGTGACAACGTCGTGTGGCTTGATGATTGGCAGTCTCGGTTCACGCCCCCTTCCACCGCGTCCACATCTCTTGCTTGCTGCCATGTGACTGTTAGCGATTTGGCGACTCCGATTCAGGACCCGGCCGAGACCTCGATCATCGAATCCGGGGTCACGTATCACATGACGGCCTCTCGCGAGGCCTTCAATATGCTTGGTCCTGTTGGCGATGTATCCGGTGTCCGGACGGGCTCCGGCCAGGTGTTACCCGTCCGCGGCGTCGGTGGCGTCCGTTTTCGTGGTCTTGTAGGTGATGTCTTCCTGACCGATGTCCTTTTCTTCCCCGGTCTTGAGCTCAGCCTCCTGTCCGTTACTGCCCTTGAGCGCATGAGCATGGACGTTGTGCACTCACGTGGTGTTGGCACTGTGTCGTTGCGTCCATCTGGTCTTGTTGTTCTTCACGCCACCGCCCATGGCAACCTGTGGCACGTGCCTCGTCTGT
>SZWC01008340.1:56293-68693 GCA_023375785.1 Penium margaritaceum
CAAGAGCAGTTCATTGCGCTTCAGCTCGGCCTGCCTCGCCCACCCTCCCAGAGAAGTGCGATTTGCGTCATCCCCTACTTGTCCCCCTTGTCCTGCGTGATTGAGATTGAGCTATGGTTGCACCCTGCTTCCTCGTCTGTCCCACCGCCTTCCGTGGTCTCCTCTATCCCCCTCCGTGACAACGTCGTGTGGCTTGATGATTGGCAGTCTCGGTTCACGCCCCCTTCCACCGCGTCCACATCTCTTGCTTGCTGCCATGTGACTGTTAGCGATTTGGCGACTCCGATTCAGGACCCGGCCGAGACCTCGATCATCGAATCCGGGGTCACGTATCACATGACGGCCTCTCGCGAGGCCTTCAATATGCTTGGTCCTGTTGGCGATGTATCCGGTGTCCGGACGGGCTCCGGCCAGGTGTTACCCATCCGCGGCGTCGGTGGCGTCCGTTTTCGTGGTCTTGTAGGTGATGTCTTCCTGACCGATGTCCTTTTCTTCCCCGGTCTTGAGCTCAGCCTCCTGTCCGTTACTGCCCTTGAGCGCATGAGCATGGACGTTGTGCACTCACGTGGTGTTGGCACTGTGTCGTTGCGTCCATCTGGTCTTGTTGTTCTTCACGCCACCGCCTATGGCAACCTGTGGCACGTGCCTCGTCTGTCCTCTCGTTCTGTCCCCTCTTCGTTGGCCGCCGCAGGCCATGTGTTTGTCACCAGCACGCTTTCTCCGCAGCACACCCATCTCTTGTACTGCCGTCTTTGCCACGTCCAATCTTGCTTTCGTCAACAGCATGCTCCGCTACGAGCCGGCCAAGGGCCTTGACCCTGAGACTTTCCCCTTGCCGCGCTCCAAGGAGTGCGTTGATTGCGCTCAGTGGAAGATGCACCGGACCACGTACCCTCTGTCTTCCTCCCGTGCGTCCGCCCGTCTCGACCTGGTTCATTCCGATTTCATGGGTCCTCTCCCTACCGAGTCCGTCAGAGAGCATGGCCGTTATGACCTCACCCGCACCAATGATTACTCTCGCTACCGTTGTGTCTTCTGCCTTCGGTAGAAGAGCGATGTCGCACGTGCCATTCAAGACTGGCTTGTCCTTGCGGACTACGAGTGTGGTCGATCTCTCGCCACTTTCGCTCAGATCGTGGTGGTGAGTACATGGGCAAGACCACAACTTTTTTCACCTCCAGCGGTGTCCACCAGGAGATGTCCGCGTCCTACACGCCCGTCCAGAACGGCGTCTCCGAGGGGTGGGACCGTACACTGGCCGACACCGTCCACACCATGCGGGTTGAGTCTAGCCTCTCCGATGGCTTCTACTTTGAAGCCATGGCCTACATGACGTGGTTTTGGAACCGGATTCCTCACGAACCCCTTCCCCGCCATTCCACGCCGTACCAACACTGGTGCGGTCAGCACCCTGACCTCCGCCCTGCTCGCGTTTGGAGCTGCGTGGCCATCATGTGGTTGTCTGCCCCGCAGCAGGACGGCAAGCTCGCCCCCCGCGAGCATCCTTGCACCTTTCTCGGTGTCTCTCGTCCGTCCAAGGCATGGCGCTTCAGGGATCCCTCCCACCACTGCATCGTCGAGTCCTGCGATGCCCTCTTCTTTGAGGAGCTCTTTCCACGCGATCTCGTTCGCTCCGGCTCGTCTGGGTCCCTCCCGTCACATGGGGAAGTGGTGAGTCCATCCTCCGTCCTACCGCTTCCGGGTGGCACATCCTTTGGTCCGTCTGAGCCGGCCACCCCAATCACGCCTGCCGGACCCTCCGAGCCAGCAGCCCCAGTCACGCCCTATGGCCCCTCCTGACCGGCAGACCCAGTTGCGCCTGCCGGCCCCTCCGGGCCGGCAGTCCCAATCGCGTCCGCTGGTCCATCTGGGCCGATCGCCCAAGTCGCGCCCGCTAGCCCCTTCGAACCGGCAGCCTCAGTCACGCCCGCGAGCCCCTCCGGGTCAGCCGCCCCATTCGCGCCCGTTGGCCCCTCCAAGCCGGCAGCCCCAATCGTGCCCGCTGGCTCCTCTGAACCAGCAACCCCAGTCGCGTCTGCTGGTCTCCCGAGGCGGCGATCCCAGTCGTACCCATTGGTCCCTCCAAGCCAGTTGCTCCCACTGGCCCCTCCGCGGAAGCAGCCCCAGTCGCGTCCGCTGGTCCCTCCGGGCCACCAGTCTCGTCTGCCTCAGTTGGCCCGCACTACACACGTGGCCCAGGCGGCAACCTCCGTCCCAGGCCGTCAGTGAGCGCACAGACCGCCGCACCGCGCCCCGTGGCACCTCGGTCCCCTGTGGCTCAATGNCCGTCTTTGCCACGTCCAATCTTGCTTTCGTCAACAGCATGCTCCGCTACGAGCCGGCCAAGGGCCTTGACCCTGAGACTTTCCCCTTGCCGCGCTCCAAGGAGTGCGTTGATTGCGCTCAGTGGAAGATGCATCGGACCACGTACCCTCTGTCTTCCTCCCGTGCGTCCGCCCGTCTCAACCTGGTCCATTCCGATTTCATGGGTCCTCTCCCTACCGAGTCCGTCAGAGAGCATGGCCGTTATGACCTCACCCGCACCAATGATTACTCTCGCTACCGTTGTGTCTTCTGCCTTCGGTAGAAGAACGATGTCGCACGTGCCATTCAAGACTGGCTTGTCCTTGCGGACTACGAGTGTGGTCGATCTCTTGCCACTTTCGCTCAGATCGTGGTGGTGAGTACATGGGCGAGACCACAACTTTTTTCACCTCCAGCGGTGTCCACCAGGAGATGTCCGCGTCCTACACGCCCGTCCAGAACGGCGTCTCCGAGGGGTGGAACCGTACACTGGCCGACACCGTCCACACCATGCGGGTTGAGTCTAGCCTCTCCGATGGCTTCTACTTTGAAGCCATGGCCTACATGACGTGGTTTTGGAACCGGATTCCTCACGAACCCCTTCCCCGCCATTCCACGCCGTACCAACACTGGTGCGGTCAGCACCCTGACCTCCGCCCTGCTCGCGTTTGGAGCTGCGTGGCCATCATGTGGTTGTCTGCCCCACAGCAGGACGGCAAGCTCGCCCCCCAGGAGCATCCTTGCACCTTTCTCGGTGTCTCTCGTCCGTCCAAGGCATGGCGCTTCAGGGATCCCTCCCACCACTGCATCGTCGAGTCCTGCGATGCCCTCTTCTTGGAGGAGCTCTTTCCACGCGATCTCGTTCGCTCCGGCTCGTCTGGGTCCCTCCCGTCACATGGGGAAGTGGTGAGTCCATCCTCCGTCCTACCGCTTCCGGGTGGTACATCCCTTGGTCCGTCTGAGCCGGCCACCCCAATCGCGCCTGCCGGACCCTCCGAGCCAGCAGCTGCAGTCACGCCCGATGGCCCCTCCTGACCGGCAGACCCAGTTGCGCCTGCCGGCCCCTCCGGGCCGGCAGTCCCAATCGCGTCCGCTGGTCCATCTGGGCCGATCGCCCAAGTTGCGCCCGCTAGCCCCTTCGAACCGGCAGCCTCAGTCACGCCCGCAAGCCCCTCCGGGTCAGCCGCCCCATTCGCGCCCGTTGGCCCCTCCAAGCCGGCAGCCCCAATCGTGCCCGCTGGCTCCTCTGAACCAGCAACCCCAGTCGCGTTTGCTGGTCTCCCGAGGCGGCAATCCCAGTCGTACCCATTGGTCCCTCCAAGCCAGTTGCTCCCACTGGCCCCTCCGCGGAAGCAGCCCCAGTCGCGTCCGCTGGTCCCTCCGGGCCACCAGTCTCGTCTGCCTCAGTTGGCCCGCACTACACACGTGGCCCAGGCGGCAACCTCCGTCCCAGGCCGTCAGTGAGCGCACAGACCGCCGCACCGCGCCCCGTGGCACCTCGGTCCCCTGTGGCTCAATGTGTCTCTTCCACTCCCACGGTCGTGAGTGGGGACCCTGGCACCAAGGCCCTTGGCCTCACCACTTCGGCCATCATTGGAGACCTTCACCCGGGCTCCGCACTGGGCTATGTCATGCTCCATCATGAGCATTAGCATGCTGTCATGGCCATACTCACTCACATCCCACCAAGAGCTCAAGATGCACACGCTCTCTCAATCTGTTTCATAGCACGCTTGGAGGAGCCAGCTACCCTACACGAGGCTCGAGCCTTGCCTAAGGCCGCACATTGTGATGTTGCCTATGCCGATGAGCTCGCTGCTATCCGACAGCACCATGTGTATGACCTCGTCGACCTCCCTTCAGGTTGGAAGGCCATCGGTGCCAAGTGGGTCTTTCGGCGCAAATGGAAGCCTGACAGGTCCTTCGAAAAGTACAAGACCCGCCTCACAACCAAGGGGTTTGCTCGGGTCCTTGGGGTTCATTATGAACAGATGTTTTCCCCAGTTGGTCGGTTCTCCACTTGTCGGGCGCTCTTCAGCCTGGTTGCCCAACATGGGTGGGAGCTGCATCACATGAACGTGAGCAACGATTTCCTCCATAGCTCACTACAGGGTGAGGAGCTCTACATGGTACAACACCCAGGATTCGACGACGGCACTGGGAGAGTATGGTGGCTGCGGAATGCCCTCTATGGCCAGAAGCAGTCACCTCAGTGCTGGAATCAGGAGATCAACAGCACGCTCCTCCGCGGCGGCCTCCAGCGCAGCACCGCTGACCCCGCACTGTTCGTCACCCCGCAAGGCTAGCCTTTCGCCGATGTTCTGGTCTACGTCGACGATCTCCTCATTGCGTCGCCTGACATGGCTACCATCCAGCATGTCAAGGACCTAATACACGCCGTCATCCTACCAAATGAAGGATCTCGGGTCTTCCCAAGTCTTCTCGGGCATGGAGCTCGAGCATAATCACTCCCTGGGCATCCCGCACGTCCACCAGGCTGCTTATGTGCAGACCCTGTCCACTCGCTTCGTCGAGGACTTTCCCCTTGTGCCGAGCGCATCTTCACCAATGTCACCTGATGGCCAGGTGAAGCTGAAAAGTCCTGACCCAGCCGTTGTGGGGGAGCCAGTCGACGTGACCACGTATCTACGAGTCATCGGGTCACTGATGTTCCTGGCGACGACGAAGCGCCCTGACATCGCGTTCACCGTCAACCTTCTGGCTCAGTTTTCTCAGGAGCCGCGCCACCTCCACTTTGAGGTCGAGATCCAAGTACTATGCTACGTCGTCTCATGTTCCACCGCCAGCCGCATGTCGTCACGGTGGGCTACATCGACAGTGACTGGGCCGGCAATACGGACGGTAAGAGTTGGACAGGCTAGAACTTTCTGATCGGAGGCACGGCNGCTGTGTCCTAGCATAGTGGCAAGGAGGACTGTATTGCACGCAGCACTGTTGAGGCTGAGTACGTAGCCCTTGGCTCAGGCGCGTGTGAGAGTGTGTGGTTGCGTTGTTTATTGTCTGAGTTGCGTCAGTCCATCGCATCCATCACGTTGCATTGTGACAATGGGAGTGTCGTGGCCATCGTCGACAATGATGGTGTGCATCACACACGCACAAAGTACATCAATGTTGAATATCACTATGTGCGTTCGTTATTGCATGACGGCAGCATTAGCATTGTGTGGGTTGAGACAGCACGGTAACTGGCTGACTTCTTGACCAAGGCACTGAAGCGCAACTCGTTCAAGAAGGTTGTGAGTTCGGTTGGCTTGTGTCCGTGAGTGGCTCTCTTTGTCCCTACCTGCATCTTTGCGTGCTTTGGGGGAGTCTAGCTGTTGACTATGTCTCTCCCGCCCATGTGCACTACACTTGTGAGTCATGGGGGAGTGTTGGTTTGTATGCATCTTCCATTGTGCTCTGTTGTGTCCTCCCAGCTTGTGTATATCGACGTGCACATGACCGATGGCGAGACTCGACGCTGCTGGAGTGTCGTCCAGTGGAGCCGACGCACGCTGAGGCCTACTCGCAGTTTCCTAGAGCCTCCTCTTTCCGGCGACGTGCTCATCTCCATCGGCAAGGCTCCTCGGCGATTGGGCCGCCGGTGGCCAGTGTCACTGCAGATATTGTCTGCATGCGTCTAGCACTGGTTCTCACTGCACCATTGCGTTTGCAACGTCATGCTCTACGCGGGGTCCATGTCTCATGTTGTGTGGCACTGTTTGGCATCATGGACCATCGTAGGCATTTCCGAGGTTCGGGCAGCCATAAATCTTTCCTATTATTTTCTAGCTGATTCTGACCGCATGACTGCTTTGCAACGTCAGTATTTTGGTATGGTCCTGTTTTCATGCAAAACGGACGATGTCAGGGTTTTGGGTTGTAGCCTGTCTGGCAGGGCTCACAAAGAAAACCCTGCATGCGAGAAAATAGGTCTAGGACTATTTTCTCTTTGGTTGGTCTGCTGAGTAAAACGTTCTACAGAGCGAGGGGGGAGCTAGAACTTGGAGGGGTCTCCTATTGTTGCTCATTCTTCATTCCTAATCAGTCACTTTCAGTTTTCAGCTGCTTTCAGGCGCTAACACTGGCGCCCGCGTTTCTGAGTAACAACCCCAGAGCTTCCAGACTTTATAGCAGACTCTTGAGCAGCAGACTGAGGGGGAAACAGACTTGAGCAACGAGCGTGGAAGCCCGCACCCTGCATCAACAACGGCTCCAACTTGTTGCCTAGCCTTTCCATTTAGTTCGCCACCCTTTCTTTTATTGTTGGACACCCAGCGGAAGGACTGGCGAAAGATGTTATGTGTTTCCGGTGGCCGCGAATGCCGCACGATCTTTGCTTCGATGTTTCTCGTGGTTGCGATAGATCTGGGCATTGTTTATTCAAATGCAAGAATTAAGGCTCAATCCAAGCGAAGTATCGTCAAGCGTGTAGAAAAAATAATGGTCGCAATCGAATATCGTCGCTGCTCACTCACTCATTAAAAATTGTACATGCGATAGTGAATTCCAATGATGGCGGGTCCTCATATGCCTGCGGCTTTGACCTAAGCATAAAGGGGACATAATAATCCAAAGTTGACAATTTCTACACAACCTTCCGGAACAGACACCAACCGTGGTCGTCATTTCAACCCGAAAGAAAATGTCCTGATACCCCAGGTTCATCAACCAAACTCGCCAAATCCCCCGTTGTTGAAAATTCGAGCACAGATCGCCCCGCCTTTCATGTTTTGATCACGAAAAGCCCCGTCTTAACTTTTTTTGTCACAAGCAGCCTCGCGATGGCCCGAGGGGAAGATTGTTTTGTCATAATATACCCCGACATGAGGGGTATATTGTAACGTCACAATATACCCCGTTTCCGTATTGCGTTGTCGAAGGTAGTTTTAGCGTCTTCTTATTTTATTTCTCAGAATACGTCCTAAGAAACAGGTGGGAAATCCCCCTTTCTTCAGGTTTCATTTTAAATTGCTCGTGTGTTTGTTCTTAAATCCGACCCCCTAATGACGTTTTAAAATGTTTCCGCCCAACCCCCCCAAACACCCCCCCCACCTTTTTGGAAGGCCTCGTTTACTTCATATTTTTTTTTATAAAAATCATATTTTTACATTGAGAGATTCCTCAGAAGTCGCAAAATGGAAATGTTTGGACAATGACTATTTACTCAACGGGTTACCTCGTCACCAACACTCCAGCTGAGGGGAGACCTGAGATATAGGGCGCGCCTGGATAGGGTTGGAATTGTGGGTTGGTTGAACTTTTTCAACTCGTGGCTGGTTGGTTGTTTTACCTGGTTGAAACATCGACTTTTTAACGTCCCAATTTTTTTTCCATTTTAAGCATGCACGATTATGCCACATGAGGCTGCAGCTGTGTGCAAACAAATCAAACAATCCTAGGTGCCCGTCAGATGGGCAACATCGNGCTGTGTCCTAGCATAGTGGCAAGGAGGACTGTATTGCACGCAGCACTGTTGAGGCTGAGTACGTAGCCCTTGGCTCAGGCGCGTGTGAGAGTGTGTGGTTGCGTTGTTTATTGTCTGAGTTGCGTCAGTCCATCGCATCCATCACGTTGCATTGTGGCAATGGGAGTGTCGTGGCCATCGTCGACAATGATGGTGTGCATCACACACGCACAAAGTACATCAATGTTGAATATCACTATGTGCGTTCGTTATTGCATGACGGCAGCATTAGCATTGTGTGGGTTGAGACAGCACGGTAACTGGCTGACTTCTTGACCAAGGCACTGAAGCGCAACTCGTTCAAGAAGGTTGTGAGTTTGGTTGGCTTGTGTCCGTGAGTGGCTCTCTTTGTCCCTACCTGCATCTTTGCGTGCTTTGGGGGAGTCTAGCTGTTGACTATGTCTCTCCCGCCCATGTGCACTACACTTGTGAGTCATGGGGGAGTGTTGGTTTGTATGCATCTTCCATTCTGCTCTGTTGTGTCCTCCCAGCTTGTGTATATCGACGTGCACATGACCGATGGCGAGACTCGACGCTGCTGGAGTGTCGTCTAGTGGAGCCGACGCACGCTGAGGCCTACTCGCAGTTTCCTAGAGCCTCCTCTTTCCGGCGACGTGCTCATCTCCATCGGCAAGGCTCCTCGGCGATTGGGCCGCCGGTGGCCAGTGTCACTGCAGATATTGTCTCCATGCGTCTAGCACTGGTTCTCACTGCACCATTGCGTTTGCAACGTCATGCTCTACGCGGGGTCCATGTCTCGTGTTGTATGGCACTGTTTGGCATCATGGTCTATCGTAGGCATTTCCGAGGTTCGGGCAGCCATAAATCTTTCCTATTATTTTCTAGCTGATTCTGACCGCATGACTGCTTTGCAACGTCAGTATTTTGGTATGGTCCTATTTTCATGCAAAACGGACGATGTCAGGGTTTTGGGTTGTAGCCTGTCTGGCAGGGCTCACAAAGAAAACCCTGCCTGCGAGAAAATAGGTCTAGGACTATTTTCTCTTTGGCTGGTCTGCTGAGTAAAACATTCTACAGAGCTAGGGGGGAGCTAGAACTTGGAGGGGTCTCCTATTGTTGCTCATTCTTCATTCCTAATCAGTCACTTTCAGTTTTCAGCTGCTTTTAGGCGCTAACACTGGCGCCCGCGTTTCTGAGTAACAACCCCAGAGCTTCCAGACTTTATAGCAGACTCTTGAGCAGCAGACTGAGGGGGAAACAGACTTGAGCAACGAGCGTGGAAGCCCGCACCCTGCATCAACAACGGCTCCAACTTGTTGCCTAGCCTTTCCATTTAGTTCGCCACCCTTCCTTTTATTTTTGGACACCCAGCGCAAGGACTGGCGAAAGATGTTATGTGTTTCCGGTGGCCGCGAATGCCGCACGATCTTTGCTTCGATGTTTCTCGTGGTTGCGATAGATCTGGGAATTGTTTATTCAAATGCAAGAATTAAGGCTCAATCCAAGCGAAGTATCGTCAAGCGTGTAGAAAAAATAATGGTCGCAATCGAATATCGTCGCTGCTCACTCGCTCATTAAAAATTGTACATGCGATAGTGAATTCCAATGATGGCGGGTCCTCATATGCCTGCGGCTTTGACCTAAGCATAAAGGGGACATAATAATCCAAAGTCGACAATTTCTACACAACCTTCCGGAACAGACACCAACCGTGGTCGTCATTTCAACCCGAAAGAAAATGTCCTGATACCCCAGGTTCATCAACCAAACTCGCCAAACCCCCCGTTGTTGAAAATTCGAGCACAGATCGCCCCGCCTTTCATGTTTTGATCACGAAAAGCCCTGTCTTAACTTTTTTTGTCACAAGCAGCCTCGCGATGGCCCGAGGGGAAGATTGTTTTGTTATAATATACCCCGACATGAGGGGTATATTGTAACGTCACAATATACCCTGTTTCCGTATTGCGTTGTCGAAGGTAGTTTTAGCGTCTTCTTATTTTATTTCTCAGAATACGTCCTAAGAAAGTGGTGGGAAATCCCCCTTTCTTCAGGTTTCATTTTAAATTGCTCGTGTGTTTGTTCTTAAATCCGACCCCCTAATGACGTTTTAAAATGTTTCCGCCCAACCCCCCCAACACCCCCCCCCCACCTTTTTGGAAGGCCTCGTTTACTTCATATTTTTTTTGATAAAAATCATATTTTTACATTGAGAGATTCCTCAGAAGTCGCAAAATGGAAATGTTTGGACAATGACTATTTACTCAACGGGTTACCTCGTCACCAACACTCCAGCTGAGGGGAGACCTGAGATATAGGGCGCGCCTGGATAGGGTTGGAATTGTGGGTTGGTTGAACTTTTTCAACTCGTGGCTGGTTGGTTGTTTTACCTGGTTGAAACATCGACTTTTTAACGTCCCAATTTTTTTTTCCATTTTAAGCATGCACGATTATGCCACATGAGGCTGCAGCTGTGTGCAAACAAATCAAACAATCCTAGGTGCCCGTCAGATGGGCAACATCGCGACCTCAAACAATATGACCTCTTACCCCATGCATAGTTTCACGCATTGCTAGGTCATTTTTACATGCGATGCCATGGGCCACTGACCCAACCAAGCTCGCCGAACGATCCGAGCACGTTCACCCATTGCCACCCCTCGGTCCAACATTGCTTGGACTAAAGGGACGCGAAGGTGCATGCGCAAGCTCTAGCATGAAAGTAGCTGGTACACGTCCTCTCTGCCGTCGGATTCGGCACATGGCGACGGGATTGAAGTAGACTTTGTGACCATGCACTTTTTGATGCTCACAGCATGACCTGGCGCCCAGCGAACCTCGCCCAACTTGACCAACCAGCACCACCCCTCGATCCAGCCATCGTTGGTAGGAGAGCTGATAGCTGGAAGCTAGCCTTTACTTTGGATAAATAAGGGGCAAGCCCACGAATATGAAGAAAAGAACGTACAGAACCCGTGTAGAAAAAGAAGAAAACATTGGAAAACGACGTGCGATGTCATCGCTCAACCAAGCGACGACAGGAACTTGCAAGGCAGGTGCTGATTGGGTTGGAATCGTGGGTTGAGTTCGACCAACCCACAATTCCAACCGATCTAGGCGCGCTCCTAAGTGTTGAATTCGGGGCTGATGGGAGTAAAAAATCGAAACACGTGTCGAATGGAGATTAAAATCCTTCGAACGGGGTGGATATCGATTTCGAACACCTTGAACGGGGTACCTTGTAACGTTGTCGTTTGAACCCGTCACTTCGCGTCTAGGCGAGTCGCAAACGAACCAGTTCGGATATATTCGCCCTTGGAACTAAACCCTGAGTGAGTAGTCCGGCAGCGAAGTCCTAATCCGCGTCAGGGTACCGCGACCAAGTGTAGAGACGCGTCTTCTAACTATGGCGACTTAAGACGCGTCAGCAGTCGGAATGGGCACACGGCCAAGTCCTCGGAGACGTGGATTGGAACTTCTGGTAGAGAAATCCAACTCCGCAAACCCAGCGAGTAATAGAATAAAAAACAAGGAAGGTTGAACTTGCGAACCTGATGGTTTGCAATAGAGTTCTCGCCGCAAAGAATACTCTCTACGAACAGAAGAAAAGAACCTTGCGCTGCCATTCAACGGTCAAAAAGCAACAGAAAGAGCCACGCCAGGCCGGCTTACAACTGAGGTCCAGAATAGCATTTAAAAGAACGACAAGACAAAAGCAATTTAGCGAAACACAAATCTAAATCTGAAGGACAAATGATCGAAAACAAGAAAAAAGTACATTTGAATCAAATCTATTGTCAAACATGTTATTATAAAGTGAAAAATTCAATGCATAACAACGTTTATCATGATTTTGCATCATCATGCATAGTTTGAATAGATTAGATTTTCCTTTAACATAGACACAAGGATGAATTTCATGAAATAAGTTTTAACTAGAAGAATATAAATATATTCTACCAAAGGTTGCAATGAAGATGACATTAAAAATTCCAAATAATAGCGAATGAATACATAATGAACGAATCTGTTCTTGGATTTTTCCAAATTGATTGCTCTCTCATTTTATTCAATGATAGAAATATGAAATATTTCAACATGATTTATTCATCTATCCTCACTAGGTACTAAAAGATGGAAAATATGTGGATTTCACCGTCACTAAATGGGTGAATCAAGTGAAAAATGATACATTCATTTCTTAAAGAGTAATAATAATTACATGCTTATGATTAACATCATGAAATTAATCAATAAAGTTGAAAATCGATATTTTTCAACGAATTTCAAAAATATTTAAATTTTTATATTTGAAATTACGTCTTCATATAAATTTATGTCTATTTTTTATAATACCTTGAGCCATGCATATAATTATATTTATATCTTCACCTATATTATATATATCTTATGCTATAGATGTAGATATAGACATGGATATACATATAAATATAGCCATAGAAATAGATATACAAACAGATCTAGCTATAGATATAGATATAGATGTACAGTAAACATAGAAATTAATAGATATATATAGATCTAGATGTATATAGATATAGACATAGATATCGATATAGATATAAATATAGATATATAGATATAGATATAGATATAGATATAGATGTAGATATAGATATAGATATAGATATAGATATAGATAGAGATATA
>SZWC01008340.1:89678-111126 GCA_023375785.1 Penium margaritaceum
CTCCTCCTCCCACCCTACTCCCCTCCCGTATCCCGCTGCGTGAACGAGAACACTGGCTGATCCAATGGGCGTTTTGTTAGTGCATCGTCTTCTGATGGTAGCCCAGCGAATTGACCTTTGAAGAACACGATGTCCTCATGGAGCATCATCTCTTCATTCTCTACTCCTTGTTCTAACTTCGCCTCTTTGATGTCCATTGTGCTTGCTCTGTGACAGAGGGCCGTGTCCACAGGCCGTTTGGCCGTCTGGCAAGCCAAGGGATTCTACGACTGGGTGCGCTTGTACTTCTCCACAGGACGTTTGGCCACAATACAGACAGATTTACCCCATGTGGGTGTGGAGAACCCAATCACTTTCAGGCAATGGCTGACCGTTCGAACCTCACTTTTCAATGCATGAGGTATGAATCCCATCGTGGAGCCCCTTTGCACTTCCTTTCTTGGACGTGGAGCTGGTAGGCAACAATCTTAGTGTGCTCCCACATTCACTCTCAAAGTGCATGAAGCTGGGCACAGTATTGTGTTGTATGCTGAAAAAGCAATGCAGGCACTGTTAACAGTTGGTGAATAGCTGGCCTGCCACGTCCACACCTTGGGGTGTGCAATGGAAACCAGGTTGCATTTGCCAAGCATGTCGAAATTCGGGCCTGATGTAGAAATGTGTCGTGCTGAGTCATGCTTTCTGATGAGAAGAATAGGTCTGACACAGAATGTGTTCATTACATGCAGTATTATTGGTTTTCCCAATGGTTAAGCTCGTAGCCATGTCTGTAAGTCCTCATGTCGCACTGAGCGACATTGTAGACCCACCATATTTGTACACAACCTGTGCCATGCCCCTGCCACTCACTATACATACCTGAATGCAGGCATTACCCGCTTTTGTCGAACTCTACATGCATCCTTTACTGACCTTCCCAACAATGACAGCCTGCACAAGTGTTCTCATGCGACCACGCGCAAAAAATGCTGAGATTTTTACTTCATTAACATATTTCCTTCTTGTGTGCTAAGGTGGTCCACTGGCCTTGGATCTACATCTCTAGGACAGGTTGGGGAGATCGTTCTCAATATCAGGCCAAGTTAGGCCGGGAGGGGAGCAAGCGCCTTCAGGGGGTTGGTGATGACAGCGTCAATCAGCCCGTACTCTTGTGCCTCCCTCGCGCTCATGAAGAAATCGCGGTCCGTGTCCTGCACATGGCAGGAGTATGGAATGCAGGAAACAAATTGGTCAAAATGCAATCAAGGCGTCCAGTGTGGAAGGACAGTGAGGAGGCACCCAAGGAGTATGCGGCTCTTAGCTGGACTGGGTCAAACAGAATACCCATCAGACAGGCATCACTGGAACTTGTGGAAGAGATGCTCCAAGAGATGGGCTCTACAGGCGTGTACATAATCAAGCAGCAAATTTGAGGAATGAGGAGAAGCCAAACGTTAATGTGACAACCTCATCGCAAGGGCAGAAGAGGGGAGCTGATGGCAGGGACAGGAACGCAAGTGGCACAGCTGGTCAAGGGGAGGACAAGGGCTGGTTAAGGGGCACACAGGCAGAAAGATGTGGATCCTCATCACATCATGCCAGCACAGATACAGCGGAATACTCGGCCATTCCCACACGTAAATAGTTACCTCATGGGACAATTTGACGTGAAAGGCCGGGCAGCCATGTTGCAGACCAGCAATGCAATTTACCTCGAAACCGGACTGACGCGCACAATTCTGTCCTGCGCAGACCTGCACAATTTATTCCAGGGACTGACCTGCACGATTGTGTCATGGGACTTACCTGCACGATTGTGTCATGGGACTTACCTGCACGATTGTGTCATGGGACTGACCTGCACGATTTTGTCGTAGGACTGGCCAGTGTGGTAGGCGAGGTAGCCGTTGAGGTTGGCCTTGTGGTGCAGAATCTCGTTGGCCTGGATCTCAATGTCCGTCTGCTGCCCCTGCGCACCTCCCAGCGGCTGATGGATCATGATGCGGCTGTTGGGCAGACTGTAGCGCTTGCCTGCAGCGCGGCACGACGCAGCGCGGCACGACGCAGCACGGCACATTGCAGAGGGGCCATGAAAACACGAGGGAGTGTGACACAGGTTGTGGATGGGGAACACAGTGGGGAACACAATGGAGATGACATGTCAAGGCCAGTTCGTCAGCTCAAAGGATTTCAACGCCTGGTCTGACAGTCAGAAGCTCTCATGTTTACAGACACATCCAAGCTGTGTGGCACTCTCTCACGTGGCATAAGTGAAGTCTGGCTCCTTCTTGCTTCTGGCAAGGAAAAGCCGTGTGAGAAAATGGAGAAAACCCATTTGTTCAGACAGCCCAACCAACCGAAAAACTTGATTTATCTCATGAAACACTCCGAGACAGCCCCGCACTGCTCACACCTAGTAACTAATTCAAGAGCCCTTGTCCGGGGCCCCGTGTCAACATCCACCTGTGCCATCTCAATCTCCACACGTGCTATCTCAATCTCCACCTGTGCTATCTCGATCTCCACCTGTGCTATCTCAATCTCCACCTGTGTTGTCTCAATCTCCACCTGTGCTATCTCAATCTCCACCTGTGCTATCTCAATCTCCACCTGTGCTATCTCGATCTCCACCTGTGCTATCTCAATCTCCACCTGTGTTGTCTCAATCTCCACCTGTGCTATCTCAATCTCCACCTGTGCTATCTCAATCTCCACCTGTGCTATCTCAATCTCCACCTGTGCTATCTCAATCTCCACCTGTGCTATCTCAATATCCACCTGTGCTATCTCGTTCTCCACCTGTGCTATCTCAATCTCCACCTGTGTTGGGCTTAGCAGGCTGTGGAGGCCTTGGACCAATTTTCCTCTGTTGCAGGCATTCACAGCCACTTGACTCTACAGTGTCACCCACAGTTCAAAGAGGGCGCCATTCCCTGCTGAGGTGGAGTCAATGTGCAGGACGCTAGCACTCTCCAACCCGTGTGGGGTTTAGCCCATCTTTGTTCGTGTCTAGTCAGCATGTGTCTACACCTCATTGTGTCAAAGATGGCGGCGTTTCATACTGCATGATTGTGCTGGTGCATGGAGGCTCTTGCATGTTTTGCTTTAAAACAGAAGTTCAGAATAGAACAAATAAATTACTAATACTCACCCTTGGTGCCGGCTGAGAGAAGGAAGGCTCCCATACTGTCATGCACACCAACCCAACCCAACACAGCACAGGAACCACCACAACCATCGAGGCAGAGAAAGAGTGTGAAGGAAGTTTCACCAAATGGCAACAGTTGAACAAACAGCTCTGGAGGCAAAAGAGAAGAGTAGCTGAGACACGGACAACATAGTGAGGGAAGGATGTGAGCAAAGGTGGACAGCTTTTCAGATGCGAGGTTGAGATGGGACAAACACATCTGGGACAAAGGCTGTCAGGGGGCCTTTGCAATCGAAAAGAGGCTTTCCTCATCTTCAATGTTTTAGGTACCCCCCCCCCCCTTCCTTGGGTCCAACGCCATGGGTAAGGCAGGTTGAGAGAGAGAGCGAGAGAGAGAGAGAGAGAGAGAGCGAGAGAGAGAGAGAGAGAGAGAGCGAGAGAGAGAGGGAGGGGGGGGAGAGGGAGAGAGGGATGAGAGAGGGAGGGGCATACAGAGCAAGGGAGGCTGGGATGAAGGGATGGGGAAAGGGAGAGAGAGAGAGAGGGGGGGGGGAGGCAGGGAGAAAAGGAGGGAGAAAGAGGTCGAGGGAGGGAGGGAGAGGGAGGAAGGGAGGGAAGGAGAGGGAGGGAGAAAGGGATAGAGAGGAGGGAAGGAGGGAGCAGGACCCCACCTGGCAGCCAAGCCCACGCAAACAGTGCTGACGTCTGGTCGGATGTGGCGCATTGTGTCAAAGATAGCCATGCCTGCGATCGTCACCACCGCCCAAACAAGACCCACCGTTCATCTCCATATCTGTCCATCTCCATCTCCATCTCCTTCCACAGGCTTTTGCACAAAAATCCGGCATAAGATGTGCCATCGACACAAATGGCTAAGAATGGGACAGAGAACCGGCAGAAGAAGATGAGGCGGGACCAGTCACGGAGGGCTGTTCAGCAGAGGCAGCAGAGGCAGCAGACGCAGCAGAGGCAGCAGAGGCAGCAGAGACAGCAGAGGCGGCAGAGACAGCAGAGGCAGCAGAGGCAGCAGAGACAGCAGAGACAACAGAAGCAAAAGAAGCAAAAGAAACAACAGAGGCAACAGAGGCAAATGAGACAACAGAAGCAACAGAAACAACAGAAGCAACACAGGGGACAGAGGGACAGAGACGACGCGCATAGCCAAGTGCTGCGACTCCCCCGTCCCCCCCCCCCCCCCCCCCCCCCGCAAACACACATGTGGTGCTCCTCTAACCCCCGCCCCCCCTCAACAAAACACTCCGCGGCTACAGGAGCTCTGCAGCGCTAAAGTTTGTGACTTCAAGAAACAAATCACCAAGAGCATGAGCCCACCAGTTGTGACGGAGCCCCCCAAAAGTTCACACGTATTGCTCCTTTTTCTTAAAAGAATGCCTGCAAAAAACACGCCAGCAAGATGGGCTGACCTGCTGTGACAGAGCCTCCGGGAGAGTTGACATACATCACAATGTCCTGCAGCACACCACCACACAGCGACAAGAGGAAGAACTGACATAGATGCAGGAGAAAGCAGCAGCAGCAGCAGCAGTAGCAGTGCAGAGGCATTGGCACTAACTGTGGCCGTCTGTGATGAGGCCATCACAGACTGCGGCATCACCACCAACAGCGGCATAGGCAAACACCGCAGCATTGGCACCAAGAGGGGCATGGGGGCAGATTGCAGCATCAGTACGAACAGCAGTAGAAGTGCAAACAGCAGCATGGGCACTGACTGTGACATCAGAACGACCAGCACACCAAGGTGAAAAGGAAATAGGCACCGATGACAGCAGCAGCCGACCAAGATGACATGAGCAACAAAATTATCACAATGACAAGTATGCGCATGACACTAAGGAGGGGCGGACAAAAGCGACGTCGGAGACAAAGAGAGTGGCAACACTTGCTAAAAGGTGAGGCAGCAATGAAGACAAGAACGGCTGCATCAGCAGCAACGGCAGCAGCAGCAGCAGCTGCTGCCATGTTCACAAACAGTCGCAAAATGGATGAAAGCTTGTGCCATTTGTGTCAACAAGGACTATGAAAACAAAGACCACAATGACAACGACAAAGATCACCACTACAAGAGGGTCCTCACCAGACCGGTGACGATGACGATGGTGGTGATGGCCACAGATGCCGCAATCAACAGTGGTGACAAGCCAGCGTCAAGGACAAGCACTTTGACTACGGTGGTAAACAATTGATGACAATGATGGGGTGCTCCCCAGGGTGGAGGGGGGGGGGGGGGGGTAGACATGGCAACAAGCAAAGGGCTGTTGGTAGCAGCAGCTCTGGAGGGCGAAGCGCCTTGGCTGAAGGCACCCCTGGCTTGAAAATAAGTGGTGGCAACTACCGCAAGGGCGATGGCAATGTGGATCACACACATACGCACACTGCATGCAGCAATTGGTGGCAGCCGGGTCATGGATTTTGCACAGATTGCCTGGTTGAACGCATGAGCAAGGAGGCACACTGCGCTTGGCGTGCCTGGCACTTTGAGATGGATGTAAGACATGGCCGTGGGCTTGGTGTGCTGTGTGAGGGACAGGGAAGACTGACCTTGTTAGGGTCAGCCGCGTCCAGGTAGAGCAGTTGTGCGACGATTAGGTTGGCCATGTCGTCGTCCACTGCCCCTCCACAACGGATGATGCGCTGCACACCGTACAATACAGTGCCAAGTCACACCAAATCAGGCCATGCCATGCCACGCAAACATTGCACCACGTTGCGTCGCACCCGCGTCGTGCCACCTCACGCCGAACCCACATCTAACCACATCCTATCACATCATATCGCATCACACCCACATCCCACCGCATCACATGACTACGACATGTGCTCAGTATGGACTGGGTCCCACCCACCCATGGGATCCTCTGCCATGGGCGTGCTTTGTGCAAGAGATACAATGACCACAAAGAACCACATTGGCCGCCAGACTGGACCAAGTCAAACTTAACTCGCGGTCTGGAACAGCTGCGAGAAGAAGTGTTTCCACTCATGCTCTGAGACAGCTGCGAGAAGAAATGAGTTTACTCATACACCGAGACAGCTGCGGAAATAAATGCTTCTACTCACGTTCTGAAATAGCTGGGAGATGACGGACTGGAACCGCTCCTGCAGCATGGCAGGCGGAGGCGCCTGTCGCGCAACCGGTGATGTGTAGTCTCCTGCCATGAACAGCGAGTGCGGCACCTCCAGGTCCGACCTGCACTCCGTTCTCATGCACATGCAGGGTGGGGGGGGCAAGGGGGAGAGCAAGTGAGAGGGGAGGTGAGGGGGTCAGTGGGGGGGGGTGAGGAACTGAGGGGTGAGGGGAGAGGCCGTGAGGAGGGCGATGAGGGGACAAGATGTGAGGACCATGGGGGGAAAGGACGTGAGGAGGGCGATGAAGGGAGAGGAAATGAGGGGATTGAGAAGTAGGTTGGAGCTTCACTGCTATTGAAACATCCCATATCGTTAACAATATCGAGTCAACATCCATGTTGACCTATTATCTCATGAACAATAACGTGAGGCCACCCTTCGCAGGATCTGTCAGACAGCATCAGATATAATCATGTTTTCTTGTACTGGTTTATACCCCAATATCACAACATCGATAGAAATATTGAACGAAAGAAAGCGATATCAATACCGACGCCCATCCTTCAATGGTCAATTTTGATTATGAAAAATCAAGAGCAATGTCGATGTTTCAAGGACACCAGGGGAGCGGTGAGGGGGAGAGGAGGAGCTCCAGCAATTGGTGGCGCATTTCAAAGCCCATTCCTCTCCCCAAATGAGGACGCTCCTGCCCAAGCAAGACCGGTGATTGCAAGTGCTGACAGACCCCAGTGCTTCTCATCCAACCAAAACTGAAGGCCCATATCTCCCACCACATGCACTCGTGAGAACTTGGATTCCCTCCACAATTTGCGACGAAGCACCTTCACGATTCAACCACTGAAGGCACGCCACGCACATCAAGCTCGTCTCCCATCAAAACCTCCTCATGATCCTCCTCCCCCATTGTCTGGTATGTGCCACAGATGCCCACCTGATGGACCACACGTCCGACGCGCTCACGCTGGGCGCCGTCCATGGCCTCTCCGACCGCACGTCCAGCGGCCCACCAGAGGAAGCCCTTGCACTGCAAAAGAGAAAGACCAAGGCAAGCGCCGGGCGAGGCGATTGACACAGCGACTCAGCATAAACTCATCGGCTCCACAACACAATGAAAAGCCATGCCTTTGCAATGCCACATGGGATCCACGCAGCCCAGCCATGAACCTCCCCTGCGGCAGCCAGTCATGAGCGACGGGGACCAGGAACCGTTGAAGGCCGGACAGCGGCCATCACGGAGACAGCGAGCCGAACTGCGCTTGGCTGGCAATGGCAACGAAATGGCGTCAGCAGACACAGAGCTGCACAACCCCACGAGCTCGAGGAGTGCACGCAGAGGACGCCAAACACAGCGGCAAGTCACGTTGCTCCATTCTCCTATTCCCCCGGATCACCATGTTGGGGCGAAACGAACGTCGACGAAGGTCGGCGGAGAAGGAGACTGGCCGTGCCGATCTCTACGGCAGTTGCTTTCCAAGCCTCAGAGGTGCATCCCTCCTGTGTGTGTGCAACCGCTTGAGCGGCGGGCATCACTCGGTGGCGCGATAGCTGCAGCTGCCGCTCAAGCAGTTGCACACAAAGAGGGGATGCTCTCGATGCGGCAGGTAGCGCCCGACTGCATCGACCCAGTGGACGGTTCGAAACAGACATGTCCCTGACAGCCACCACAAGCTGCCAAACGAAGGGGCACAATTCTGCTCAACGACGGCGTCAGTGCCGGATTGTTCCTCGAATCCGTCGAAATCAGCATGAAGCTGCTCCTGCTTGTGACTCAACTTGTAGCACCTGCAGCGTTCAGCAAGCCAAAGGTCTGTTCCAGCGCTCTGCTCGTGACGCATTCAGCTTGCGCACCTCAGTCTCTGCCGCCTGTGTGCGGGCTTGCTGCTGACGGTGGCCGCGACTGACTGCCGCTGCAGCTGCAGCCGCGAGTCGGACTGCTTCGGCAAGAGGACAGAATCTGCGACATGGGCCGCCGAGGTGCTCAACGACAGCGCCATGGCCTCTGCAAAGGTTGCAACCGCACCGCAACCACGTGAACCCGACCCAGCCCTCGAGCGCGGAACGGCGAGGCGGGAAGTCCTTGAAGGTGCAGGGCAGGCGTGCTGCTCACGCCGTCGTGCTTCGGCTGATCCGCAAGGTGCAACGGAGCGACTGACACACGGAGACAGCACAGAGCGGGAGGGGCAAAATTGTCATCAGGTTCAGTGCTGCTGACGGCATCATCGCCCACCTCATCCGCAAGGCTGGTACGCAGCAGCTGGCTGCGACCCCACAGAGGGCTGAGTGCTGAGCTCTCAGTCCTCGTGGATTGCAGCGGTTCACCGCAGCAAGTGCGTTCCGCCACAGTAAATCGCCAGTTCGAGGCCCTACTGTTGCAGCGCCATCGACCGACGTGGTGCTTTGCCAATGCGCCCAACACAGCTTCTCGAGAACACCACCAAAAGTTTAGACATGTTCGAACAGGGACCTCTTGGCCCACACCCCACCTGCTCATTACTCATCCTTTCAACCAAATGCCGATGGTTTCGTAGGCTTTTCAAGAATGAATGCTGCCAGCGATATCATCTATCACAATTGAATTGTATTCAGAATTAAAGAATTCAATAATTTTTCACATACAGCTACAGTATTTGTGAATATCTAGCTATTTACATCTCTTGATTTTAAGGGAGATTGAAGCGCGAATTTGTTTCAAAGATGATATACGTAAAACTTTTCACAATAACTTTTTCTCAATTTAAAATTATTCAATACATCTCATATCAAATAACTATGTGATATGATCATCCATGGACAAATAAACATGGTAAATGAGTAGAAAGAGGGAGCAACGAAAAATGATGTAAAATGCATTTTCCCTTTTTGCCCTCAAACATGATCTTTCTCAAAATAATCTAAAAAAAAAATCCTGGGTATTTAGAGTGTCATTATGTGCAAGAAACAAGAAACGAGGGAAAATATGTGGTTTTCACAATGTCCTTTATGAGAGGGAAAAAAAACAAGAATCCTTAACCTGATAAAGTTCTTAAAATCCATGCATGGGCACTTGCTATTTTATTTTTGTAAAACGCGCGTGGGCGCGCACGCACGCGCGCGCGCGCGCGCGCGCACACACACACACACACACACACACCGAAACAAGCACACACAGCCTATGTGTTTCATGCTTAGGCCACCATGTAGCGAACAGGCGGAATCTGTGGCCCACTCGGCCAAACCCGTAGTAGCTGAGGGGTCTCCGACCCTTAACTCATCCCATCCGTCGCTCCACAGGCCAGGACCCGTTCAAGCCGCGTGGCACACCTCGCGCTACACACCACATCATGCGCATTATGGCCATCTGCCCTCAACTTCGATAATCTATCTCCTAAGTTTTGGGGAGATCCCGTCACCTTTTAGAGATCTCCGAATAACTATCACAAAACTTCTTGATTGTTCAATAAATTAGGTATTTTATGCACATCTCAACAACACTTCACATTCATCAACATCGTTTTGTGGTTTGCACTCATATAGCCCCCCTTCTAAATTCCTTGTATAGGCCTCTTGATTCCACCAGTGATATCGCCACCTCATACACACTCATTGAGTGCATGATACATTGACATTGCCTCATGTATTTGATTTACATTCATAGCACTCGTTATGCCGCATACCTTTCGCTTATCACAAATTGTTAAACTTGTTCTAATGCGAGCAATCCTTCTTTGTTCGCACACCTTACTTTGACACTCATGCACAGTTCTGATGCGGAGCCAGCTAGTGTTGGATCGTCCTTGTGTGGTGTTGAACCCACGAGCAGCTGTAAGAAAGCCGCCACGACATCATTCATGCTTGTTGGGACCTTCTAAAGCTTTTCTGTAGCCTGTAGAGTTTTCTTGATGGATTGGGCTTGGGCCCTATTTGCATTTTTTGCAATTTGTTTTCATCGGCCAATGCAATACCCATGCGTATGTAGTCATTTTCTCGGGCTTGAGACTCTGCATACCTAGGTTCTAACGCTTCCACATTCAGATGCCAATGCATTGAGTTACATGCAACTGATGGGGTTTGGGCCGGATTTAGGACAAACCTACCCTATTGCGTATGTCATTCGCCATGTGCCGCAACAGCTATTTATGTTGTGTGTCTGTCTCATTTACCAATTTTTTGTGCACATAAAAGCTTTTGAGGCTTATAAGACTGCGCATCTTCCCTAAACTCATCCTTGTTGTTCTCTCATCCTTTCCATGGTTGTGTGTTTGTTGATTGGACTACGGTGCCACGTCAATGATGGTAGACCTAGGTAACTTCTAGGCATCTTATTAGAGTTTTCATGTTTTGTGAACTAATATTACTATGCTTACCTTTCCACCGTGGTTAGCTGATTCTTTGAGCTTGCATAAAAATTTGAGAGATAAAATTCAACTAAAGGAGCCACCATCAATGAAGCGCATGGTTGGTGCCACGTGGCTCAAACAAGTCCTTGGCCACTGGGCAATGGCCGTTGAAGGGCTGGAAACCCTTGATCACAGAGGCGTTGGCGCAGAGGGTCAAGCTTCCCATTCTTCTATTTCATTTATAATCCAAGCGTCGAGGTCAATGCTGGGTGAGAGTAAAACACTAGGTGGGAAGAATGTGGCGACGGGTTGGAGCCATGTGGCTCAAATAGGTACCTAGCATGTGTGCAACAGATGAAATGTATTGAGGATTGGTGACCCTCAATCGTTTCAGTCTTGTTGGCTCACTCGGTCACGCTTCTCTAATGCTCTTGATAGTTGTCATAAATAACGACTTGACCTATTTCCACTACATTCAGCACCACTCCGTAATGATTGTTCTAGGAGATGTTTTCCAGATAGGTGAGGGCCAACAAGTGACATTTTCTTATCAACCTGCAAACATCGTGAGCGTAATGCCACATGGCTCAAGCAGGGATATTCGGACTATGGGTGGTTGAACAAGCTTCAGGGTCTTGGTGACCCTCAATCACCACAATATTGGCTTAGCAGGTCGAGGATGCCAACCAAATCAGTTACAACCATGATCTGTCATAAGAATATAGATCCTTTATAAAGACCATCCAACACCGAGCTTTTTAGGGCACAAGGTTTTTAAAACCATTATCATTTTGAAATTACATTGAGGAATCGTTTTAGTAAAAAAATGAATGAGAAAACAATACAAAAGGCCAAATCAGCGGAAAAGCGTCCGTAAGAATGCCACCAGTCAAGGAAACACGTACAATCCAAAACATTTCCACGATTTGATGACCAAACTAAGAAGATGCCAAGATGAACATTATAGAATTTATGTATGCATACAACAGTGTTTATTCCAATCGGGTTGATCTTATGGCAAACCTAGATTCAGGTACTTTTGTGGTCCTTGAATTCCAATGTAATGTTCTTCGTTCTAGTCAAAATCCTGTCACTTTTTTCTTTAATGAGTTTGATTAAACACTCAAATAATTACATGGTGTTGAAAATGAATGGAGGGTGATATGCTTCAGATTACTTTCCAAACTGGGAAGGGTTCGGAGCATTATTGAGTATTTTATGTTAAACTGTTCAACAGCCATGTTTTGACATTTCTGGAAAAATTCCAAGTGTTCATGTCATCTTGGTCTATACCCTCTCGAGGCCCTGAGCAAGTTCATTACTGGAAGCCACCATATGACAGAAAAGGATTAGTATACAGAGGAACGCATTGAAGAAGGTTGAAAGATAGACAAAAAAAACACTTTGACACCACTATTGTTGAAGATTTGCCCCTCTACATGCCCAAGTGCGGCGCCGGGAGGCGCCGACCAGCCGCTAGAGAGAGGAAATGCTTCTTCGTTGGGTTTGGCGACTTGAAGATTGCTTGGATCCTAAAATGGAGGATTTCTCCTGAACGTTCACGAGCCGCTGAATGCGGTGGAAGTTGTTTCACCAGAATCGGACTAGTAACGAGGGAGATATGGGATTCCAAAGTTGGGGTGTGCGCGGCGGCTCTGGGAGCTGGCCATGGTTCGACTCCCTGTGAATAAATGACCGGAACGAGTAACAAAATGCCATCTGATGATTTTGCTCCGGAAGGACCGCCGAAGCGTCCGGGGAATGATCCGCCGGATTTCAGAAGTGCAGTTTTGTTACTGAGGGACTTGGCCAAAATCCTGGCTCGGAGTCCGAAACTCAGTAGTATAGTTTGTTACTCGGGGACTTCGTCAAAATTCAGACTCTAGGTTCGCAAACAGGTTCGAACCACATCAATCCCCATCGCCAAACACGACGACTAACTCATCGAAACAGACCCCAAAGGTACGAGGGATGCCGCCACTGCGCGTAGGGACATCTGCGCCTCTGGAATGGCATTTTGATGGGTCCTTGACGTGTGAGGGCGCCTCGACGGGCGACGTGGTGCGCGTCGCCGACTGAGTGGCTGATTTGGGATGCTGCGCTTTGGCTGACGTAGCGGGAGCTACAGTGATCTGAATCACACACGGTCTAGTACGTTGGAGAGCTCATGACTAGCCCTACAAATGTTCAGATCATGTCCACGTTAAGAAACTAATGCAAAATCATGTTCTTCCCTTCTCAAAAGTGACTGTCTCGCAACTTTCCACCACTCCCAGAAACATAGCATGAGGCGACGAGAAAGCTCATGCTTAGACTCAGAACCTGCACAAAACAAGCCGTGAGCACAGAAGACCAGTCAGGCCACGTTGGAACTGCACCCCAGTTTGTGACAACTACCTCGTCAAGTGATTCGCCCATTGATTGGCCATGTGTAACAAGATCCAACCGCAGCCAAGGAGTTTGTGTCGGACCCTTGGCCAGACACCATTTGGATTATGCCTACAAAATATTTGTTGAAGCAATGAAAAATCTCTTATGAAGGATGATGTGACAAGAATTGCAGTGGCACGTTGCCCTCATCTCATGATGGACACATCCCTCGTGTCTTTTGGCGGGTACATGTGAACTACAGTCCGAATGTGCTTGATAGCCATGTGATCTATATATATAACAAAACATGGAGGAATCTCACGGTGAGAAACAAGCGTGGCTGCTCGCATGTGAAAAATCTTCACCTTCTCCTCCCAACCCAAAGGCACCTTTTGGACAGCTGTGTTCCTTGATCTCCATTCCCGTCTGAGATTTTTGGTAAACAAGTTCCGTACCCATGAATTTTCCAATGCTTGGTCACCAAGTTTCGCAAGATCATTGAGGGCGTGACGGATGATGATACTACTGATCTCACATCAGATGCCCTTGCTATCCAAATTTTCTACGCTACACAATGCCTTCCTAAGGGCTTCCTTGATTTCGCTAATGATCTCTAGCTGAGAAGCCATCCAAGTTGTTTTTCCCTACTTCTGTTTTGTCTCTTGTTACTGTTCATGGGAGATGAGGGATCGATTCGTATGGGAGGATTGGCAGCATGGACATAACGGTCATGAAGAATTTTCATGTCTGGTACAAACCACGACATCATCGTGCTAACAACCAGGTGGTTGAAGAAAATCATGAAATCAAGGATACAAAAAGAGCATTTCAAATGCTTCATGGCAACTTATATGGTCATTTGCACATTAGTAAATGGAGTAGATGGCTGGGACATGCCCGCTGTCAAAACAAGTTGCATGGTGCCCTTGACTTTTTTCGTTGTTTGCTCTTGGATGTTGAAGCCAATGTTGTCGTATTGCTGAAAGGGATGATGTTGTTGCATGCAGTATCCATAGAATTATTAGAGGCTTGGATGCTAGAGGAGCAGGACGTAGAATCTACATGACTGATGTCAACACTATTGCTTTCGCTTTCATGACCTTTGTTTTCCCCTTCTTAAGCATAGCAAGACAGGATTCCATAGTAGTAGGCAAAGGATCGGCTCTCGTGTGTTACCCTCTTGACAAGGCATGGATGCCTTGCGATAGCTATCGTGGAGGTCGTTGGACGATGATAGAACCAACAACAGGGGGAGTATGCAGCTGCCTAATTGGTGGACCGTGCATCGCTTGCATGAGGGAAACTAACAACCAAGGCATGCTCCTTTCGAGGAACTTCATGATTGAAGGACAATGTCAGTGGCTTCTTGAGATGACACAATTGTCGTTTCTCTGGCATGTGCCTCAATTGCATGGCACGTCCAAAATGGGCTTTGAAATGATGCATAAGCTCCTTTGGCAACACCTTTTGGAAGAAGTGGTCCATGATGATAATGTTACCAACAACTGAGGTGATTTCCTGGTCAATGATTGATGGATGGCGAAGACAAATACACAAGACGATGAAACTAAAAGGGCTCGGAGATGCATGATTTTCCAACGGACACGCTGCTTTCTACGTGAACCGACAAGAAACAATTCCATCGTGTCAGGGTATCGATAGCTTGACTGCCATTATGATGATGTGAAAAATCAAGGAAGAGTACAATTGTGATCCAACTTGTTCTTTGAATTCAACCAGCACACACTTGGCAAAATTTCACAAATTTGCTCAACGAAATGATCATATGTACAAATCTATACAAAATGAAGGAGCACGTAATCTATAGCAATCTAATATACGAATTTAGAGAACAATAGGATAGGTTCTGATTTGTTATACCAATCAAGGCGCACAATACTTCTCCTAAGCACACAGAGAAGAGACATTTTTTGAATGAAATTACCAGGAGAGAGTTTCATGACAGGTTTACGTCCTTATTTCCAGGAGTAGCTCTGTCAGAGGTGGTCTCGAAACACAAACGACGCATGTGACACGAACGTTGGGGCCTAGCATTGAAAGGCCTCGGGGAACTCACAAAATTTGAGCAGTAAAGTTTGAGTGGGAGTGAATGGCTGTCCCTACTGCTCCAAAGAACATTTTCCTTGTCCAAGTTGTCATTGGCCGCCATGCCTTTTGAAGCTATGTTGTTGTTTCATAATTGGAGTTTTGGTTTGTTATTAGCATTTTCACTATTTGTTCCTTGTGTAGAAAGAAAGATGGAAATCATACTTTTCCTGGTTAACTTGTGGGGATGCCAATTATCAGAGACACTCCCTTTTCATTTATGTGATTTCATCATGGTTTTGGTGCCATCTTAGACTTGGTCGCGGAATAGGGTAGTGAGTCTGTCTCCATCCGATATATCATACTGAGAGGTATATGAATGTTCACTCTTTTCCTTCATCATGGCAATCGAACCTAGGTTCAGAGAACGTAGGAAATACATGACATAGTTGATAATTAAGTGAAAACAAACACAAGGAAGCTTCCCAACCTTGTTTTTGATGGTGTTCTACTTCATTAAGGCTCCGATGTGGTGACTTTTGATTTTTGACGACGCATACATCCAAATTTCCAAGTTCGGACAAAGGTCATTTTGCTGAATGTGCATACTGATTTCAATGGAAGGGGAATATGCATGTTGCTAATTTTTTGCATGTGCTTTAGGATATGACCTTAAAAGTTCGAAGACACCTAGATATAGGAGAATATAATGAGCACCTATACTAAAAATGAAAGTTACCATTGCATATGAGATAAATCCATGTCTTAATGAGGAAGAAAGGGATAATAATATACCCAATACTCCAAGGTTATTGTTGTTTTTGGTCTATAACAGAATGGGACCTACCGTACTGTCGCCTAAATTCAGACAGTCATTTGCGAAGGAATTGTTTTTTTGGTTTATTTTAAACACCAGGGGCCAAATTTGGGCACACTGGCTACAAGGCCTCACAGAATTATGGGTCTCTTAAAATCAGAAATCTCCAGGATTCTAGGTCAAACGTGCATGTCAACGACCAAAATCAAGCCACCAGGGTACATTTTGCTGGCCTCTCCTTCTTTAAGAGCTTTGTGCAAGCATGAATTCAGCCCTCTTATTTTCAGAACTCGTATTGGAAGGAATTTTTGGACACTGGCCACAAGGGGGGAACCTAATTATGCAACATGGTCAAGCCCAAGGGTAATTAATTTTTATCCAAATTTAGCCTGTAGTAGGGCATCGTGGGTTGTCTGAAAGTGAAGCACGTGGTATGGGTATTGGCTCGAAATGTCCAGCATGAATGCACCTCTAGTCTTGGTGTGCGGTCTGCCGCACCTCATGGATCTTGCTTACGAGAGGTAATGTTCATCAATTTAAAGCGGGACTTTTCGTGCATCGTCTAGTGGCAAAGTGGCACGTTTTTATTCAGAATTTTATTATGTATGTCTATATTCAAGGACATCTACTAGCGCCAACTCACTTGTCTAGAGTAAACGATTAGTATGCATGTCACCTCTTGCAGATAACTGTCCTTTACTAGGTTTGGAGGGTTGGAGAAGGCCATCACAACCACGAGTAATTCCTTCGGAGACCATCATTTTTCCACATGCCTCCATGGACCACAAACTAGCGATCGTAGAGTGGGCTAAGATAAAGCACATATGGGATACAACAACACGAAAGCTCTCAACGACCCATAAAGCGTGTTCTTACTTATGGAGAAGCTGGTAGTCAATGCCTGTGTGCTCTTCTACCTATCAGAGTCGCAACCTTGGATCTTGGTGTAACCTGTCGTGTGTTTGCGAATTTGAACAGGTTGGATGATTACTTTATGCCATTTCATTGTTTGGGACATAAAATTATGTTACAAGTTGTCTTTACGTGATTGGCATGTTCTTCTTCTCAGAAATGAAATGCACAACTTACTATCCTTTGCATGTGAAATTTTTCTAAACATCAACACAAAATACAAAGCTACATGGACAACGTGTTATAGATTATTACATTCCTTTAACTACAAAATTACATGTAGAAGACATATTAGCATCATTTTCTGTTACGTAAGGAACGTAGTATTGAAAGGAAATTGCATGCGCACTGTCTTCACTTGTTAAGACCACATACCAAGCTATATATGCAAATTTCCTCGCACAAGAAGTCAAAACAAAATGGTGAAGGATAGTTGTATTTGTTTAATTGAAGCTTGTCTCCGTGCATGATCTCCATATTCGGCATAATAACACCCACCTTGTATTGGCTATTCAGCGTATACATTCTTTGTTTTCTGTGGAATGTAACACCGGCACTACTGAAATACCCTACTGATCGTTAAATTCGATATTAAAGATTATTTTGTTGGACGTCTTTCAACGAATTTGTTTTTTCAACGATTTTATTTGAATCACCAAAATAATTCAGGTTCTTTTGTCGAATTTAACGGGTACATTTTGGTGTCTATTTACTTCATGGTCTTTGTTTGTTGTCGTCGTTGTTGGATACACAGTGGGATTTGGATGCGAGATCAGGTTCACCCTCGTCGTTTAGGACTTTTTGTCAGATCCGCAGTCGCAAATCTGACAACCGATCGCCGGTCCCAGCGCTCGGCTGTCAGATTCAGAGCGCGTCGACGCGACACGTGGTGGCGCGACCAGNAGTGGCTACAACATCACTTATGCCTTCTTTTTCATTCAAGCCTTGTACTAATGATCATGACCTTGCTATTCCACACGTTTGGATGTTATGCAATGTACGTAGTGGTGTTCACCAAGTTATGATGTAACCATTACACATGGTTATTTGGATGTATTCACTATACTTGGTTCCATTCATTATCTTGTTGATGTAGAATCCACACATCCTCATGAAATGTGTTGTGCCTCAAACACGATGCACTGTCCTAATGCAAGCGATGATGGAGAGAAATGGACAGTTATACCATGTATCAGGGGCACTCACAAAATAGAAGGTTGGAAACTTAGATTCTTCAAAGAATTCATGATTCAAACCTAGGAGAAACTATATAATGTCACAAGTGAGATGGACCACCTCCCTTGGCCGATTGCACATATTATCATAAAATAGATCATCATCAGTGCCACATCCAATCAGTCACTCTTTGTCTTAAGGAAGCCAATCCCTTGATTATGCCTGCTCGTCATTGACTTGCACAGCTGAGATACTTGAAGCCGACACCTCTACCAAACCCGAACACCCCTTTGTGTCTTGAGTGTTGTCCGTCCAAAGTTGAACTATGCTCAATTTCAAGCGTCTAGCAAATTCCTTCCAACTAAAAATGCACACATTATAATATTGGAATGTTGTGTAAAAAACCTCTATCTAATTCATGTAGATGAATGGCATGAAAATCGACTTGAGAGATAAAGAAAATATGTAGATGCATACAAAGTGAACTTGTGAAGGCCAAGTATAGCTTACGTTGGTCTACCTTATCTAGGTCTTCCTCGTACGTCTCTGTCCACTCTCTCTTCCTCCACGAGACGGCAGTGTCCTCAACCTGCATTACTTCGTCACCGATATCATCCAAAGGAGGAAAGGAGATATGTCTCTTGGTGTGAATTTTTCCTGCACATCATGGGAATATGAAATCACTGCAAAAGGTTTCTTTTTCCTTGCAAGAACTATAAGGATCCCGTTACCACAATGTGGTCTTGGGTGTAGCCATGCACGCTTAATCTGCTCGACATTCTTCACAATGGGAGACGACATCGGGTTGGCGTAGGTACACCAGAAAGCCATGCGTGTGAGGCAAGGATCCTTGATGCTAAAAACATCATCCCTGTTCGAGGATAAGAATGTGGAGGCATGCTAACACAAGATACGAAACTCCTTCCACCACCCACAAATACATGACTTCACCAACAAGGAAACCTGTATTGCTGATAGCAACAGTGCCTGTTTCTTCCTCATTCATCATCTACTCCCTTGCCACCTTTGCGCAGTGAAGTATAGATCCGCTTGGGAAGGTGCAAGAGCATCATTAGTAATAGATGCATGACGATGACTTGTCACAAACAGGCGTTAGATGGAGGGGTATTTGGAGACAAAGATGTGCTACGGATGCAAACGCCTTTGAGAGGTGTTACGTGCGTTCAAACTCATGACATTGTTTGAGGTGGTGTGGTCACCAAGTCCAACAAATTAGTCGATTTTAGTCTATTTCTTGAACGACACCCTACCCTCTCTCACCATCATGATGGGTTGGGAAGCAGACTCCGCGAGTTCGACACCTTACCCGTCAACTTCCCTTAAACCGCGGACTTGGGATGGCATATTATGTTGTTGGGTATGTTAATGCACATGGCTTTGTGGAGGAATTTTGTAAAGGGATGTAGTGGGGGATTTGAGGTCGCGCTTCAACGCCTAAGAGATCTTACTCGTCACCCAACCCTTTCGGCCGGTAAGATTGCTGCGCCTAATAGCCAGTGTGTAATGGTGGCTTTGGTATGGTGTGGCAATGTTGCATAGCTGAACTTGCTCCTCATAAGTGCTCGAACCAGCTAGGGATACCCCTTAACTTTAGTATCCGCACACGTCAAATGAAAACACTCGCGCTTATTGGTCAACCATTTGAAGACGAAAGGGTTTTCCACGGTACATTCCTCAGTGAACGCACGAGCATCATCAATTTTCAAGAACACAAGGCCTTTCTTAAGTTTTGTCTCCGGCTCCTTCCACTTCTTCAGGGAGATACATGGTTCATAGTCCAATTCATATAGATAAAAATACATGAAGAAAAGACATCCAAATACACGATGGTTCAAGCCACGATTGGAAAAGCCACAAGCAATAAGGTACTCATAGACATGGAGACAACGCCCGCAACAAGAAGAAACCAATTACGAGGGTCTCAGCCAGGAAGAGATGGGACGCAACTGCGTCCCATGCAAAACATCACAGGGCTAGCAACTCTCATGGTGGAAGTGACCAAAACATAGGGCTGCTCACAAAGAGGGCTCTTAAAGTATCTCCCACTCGGTCAGCCTCCATCCGAACAAGCCATCATCCCAGTTCCAATGCAACCAATACATAATATCATTAAACGTGCTTGATTTGTCATCGGGCGGCGGGTTATCGGGGTAATCACGTGGAGCAGGCTCATCACACTTGGGTCAAGGTTTTTTAGATGTATTGTTCTGTTTTGCAGGATTGCTGCATAAGAATTTTGAAGTTCCAAAATCGAATATGGCCTGAATAGTGTGCAAAACATGGATACGATAAATGTATCAGGAATTATGTCAGGGAAAATTGACCCTGGGCCTCGGTTCGTGCCCCATCACGACGCGAGGACCCGCATTGCAGGATCCATCAGCCCCGGGGCCTGTTTTTGGGCGGCGCTCAACGAGAGGGCACGCCGGCTGCCGATTTGAGATGGCCGGGATCCTACCGGGCTGGCCATCTCACAGCAGTGCTCACCAGTTTAAGTGGTCGGTTGCTAGTGTGTCTTGGCAGAGCAGCTGGTTTTCATGGCAAAAAACAAACAAGAGGCTGGTAAATCTTGGCTATTCACCAGCAACCGCATATTTCGACCTTGAACTAGTTTGAGGTCGACCACTTGGTCGTTACAGACGGCCGAGATGTGTTCTTAGAAACACATGATGACTTCAACGCTCTACCCAACTGGAGAACAGCGAAAGCATCCAGAGGACCTGTTTTGCCATCACAAATGATGTGTGTTCCAGAAAGCTTCATGTATATGATTTGATGAGGTTTGTAAGATTTCCACTATTGATCGACGGTCATGGGCGATCGCAGACCGGCGAGTTGCCGGATTGAGCGTGTGACTAGCAGCAGAACACCGTCGGGCCCAGAGGTTGTCGAGATTGATCGACCGTGCCCTCTGGTCGGTCAGTTTTGCCGGCAGGGCCCTAGGGTTGGAGAAATATCGAAAGGGGTCCCTTTAGTTCACCGCACTTCGATCTTGAGCTCTGAGGTCGAAGTGCCCATTATGTCACTACCCCGTTTGTATTGGGTGACTTTCTAAGTCGCCCCCATTCTCGCTCGACCATGTCTGAGACGCCCCCATTCCGAAAAAAATGGCTAGGTCGCCCCCATTCCGAAAATTCATAGCCAGGTCCCCCCCCGGGAAATTATGGCTACGATGCCCAGTACGGATGAAATATTATCGACGTCTTGCCCCCACCTTTCGAAAACTTCTGGCTAGGTCGCCCCCATTAATGGGGGTGACGCAGTCATAATTCCCTTAATGGGGGAATTCTGGAAAACCAACAAGAGCGGTATGTTGCATGCAAAGCGTGCACAGGGTTACATAGTAACGGCGTAAAGTTATCATTCATTCGGCCCTCATTATGGAACTGGAGAGAAAAATCTCTTTTTTTTTTTAAAGTGAGACGATAGAAGAACCACATTAATTCCTCGCAAAATGGAAAAGAATACATAGATCTTCTATGTACTCCAAAGAAGTCTACTATGTACGTTCCGTGTTAGATTTTGTCAATATTAGAGGTCTTAAAACATGAGAAA
>SZWC01008341.1:44589-66831 GCA_023375785.1 Penium margaritaceum
GGGGGGGGGGGGGGGGGGGGGGGCGAGGATTTGGAGGAGTCTCCCATTGTTGCTCAATCTTGTTTCTTAATCAGTCACTTCCAGTTTTCAGCTACTTTCTGGCGCTAACAGTGGCGCGTGCATTTCTAAGTAACAAACCCAGAGCACTCAGACTTAAACTCTAGAGCGGCAGACTGAGTGGGCAGCTGACTAAGCAACGAGTGTGGAAGCCAGCACGCTGCATCAGCAACGCAACTGCCCCAACCTGTGCTTTAGATTAGTTTACAGCTTGGTATCAGAGTCAGAGCATAGCAACAGCAGCAGACAACTGGCGTACAGGTTTCTGACTCCGCCGGCGGACCCCCATATGCGCCAGTGCAGGGGAAATGTTGCCGGAATTTTCCCGGCAGCATTGACCCGCCTCCTGGCGGCGTCAGAATTTTTCCCACAGCCACTGGGCTAGGGGAAATGCTGTCGGATTTTTTCTAGCAGCACTAACCCCACGAGTGACGTGAGGAGGTGAGTGGTAGGCCGCGTCAGGCACCTGATGGCGACTACGCACGTGGCGACGTCAACCAGGTGTAGTGACTGGCAACAGCAGCAGCAAGCAGCAGCAGTTGCCAGGAGCAGCAACAGCAGCTTGTAGTAGCAGCGAGCAGTGGCATCAGCAGCCAGTAGCAGCTGTGTGCAACAGCAGCAGCCGGCAGTAGCAGTAGCATGCGGTAGCTCGCAGCAGCAGTAGCTCGCGACAGTAAGCAGCAACGACAGCCAGTAGTAGCAGCTCGTAGCAGCAGCAGTAGTAGCAAGCAACAGCAGCAGCCGGTTGTAGTAGCAGCAACAGCGAGCATCAGCAGCAACTGGCTGTAGCAACAGCAGCAGCAGCTGCAATAGCGGCCAGCAGCTGCAGCTGGTCGTAGCCCGCTACCCGTAGCGAGCAGCGAGCTGCGAGCAGCGTGCTCGCTGCTCGTAGCATGCGCATTGCTCCCAACGAGCAGCGAGCAGCAAGCAGCAAGCAGCGAGCTCGTTGCTCGAAGCTCGCTGCTCACAACAATTGCTGCAGTCACCACCACAGCCGTTGAAGCAGCCGCAACAGCCGTAGCAGCAAGCAGCAGCCGCAGCAGTAGCACCAATTGTTGCTACTACAGCATCCGCAGCAGCAGTAGCAGTAGTAGTAGCAGTAGTAGCAGCTGCTGCTGCAACAACAACCACAGCAGTAGCAGCAACAGCAGCAGCAACAGCTGTAGCAGCAGACCAACAGCAGGAGCAGCGATAGTAGTAGTAACAGCAGCAACAGCGACAGCAACAATCGCTACAACAGTAGAAGCAGCTGACTTGCAGCTGACACAGTAGCGGCTCCAGCGATAGCCACTGCTGACGTCAGCCATCCTCGGTTGACATCACTGTTGACGTCAGCAACACACAAAAACTACAGCAACAACTCTGCAGATAACTCAGCAATAGCTGCTGACGCCAGCCATTCTAGGCTGACGTCACTACTAACATCATCAGCACAACAAGAAGAATAAAAAACAAAAAACAAAAAAGGGGAACGAGGGGAGACAAGACACCATGGTAGAGAACAAAGAGGGGTCCTCCTCTGTTGGAGGACCCCCCTTCTTGCAACAACTGCAGCAGTTGCAACAGTAGCAACAGCAGCAGCCGCGGCTGCAACAGCTCCAGGAGCGGCAGCTGCAGCAGCAGCAGCAGCACCCGTGACAACAGCAGCAGCAACAACAGCAGCTGCAGTAGCAGCAGCAGTAACAGCAACAGCAGCAGCAACAGCAGCAGTAGCAGCCACAACAGCAGCAGCAGCACCAACACCCTGCAGGCTCTGCCATAGGTCATACTAGCACGACAGATCTACTCGCCAATTTGTGCTAGCAGTTCGCAACACTGACACAGTAGCTAGCGCCACTACAGCTTCCGCCACCACTGCCGTAGCAGCAGCTGGAGCAACAGCATCAGCAGCTGTCGTCGTAGCAGCAGTAACATTCGCTACAGTAGCAGCAGTGATACCAGCAAGCACCTTTTTTTCGACCCGGGTACGCGAGCCCTACGATCTCCTATGCCACGCAGTACCTGGCGGTACAATACACCCAGCGCCAACAGCAGATGGTGACGTCAGTCCTAGGCCCCACTCTGGGTGCCGGCCGTAGGCCAATGGACTTCGAAACCCCGCCGCCGCCGCTTCGGTCTCGCGAGCAGTTCTGGAGCTAGGAGCTCAGCTTACAGATCTGGGCACAGGGCGAGAACTTGTGGCCCTAGTATGTCCTCCCCTTCGACTCCACCCAGGACGACCAGGTGTCTGACGCTGGTCGCGCCGTGCGTGCCCTCGTCCCTGTGGCCCCTCCGGCTGCACGTTTCGCCCTCGAGTCCTTCCTCGGCGACCTCACCACTGGCGCTCTCCCTGACCCGACAGCGGCGTGGCACATACTCACGCGCCCTTATCGCCTGTCCAGTGACGCCGAGACCAGCCGCCTGATCCGGGAGTTCAACTCGCCTTGGAGACGCCGTGCCACCCCCTCTTTCCGCGCTCCTGACCATCAAGCGCGGCGCCACCGGCCCCTTCTCAGACATCTTCGTCCATTACTCCCAGGACGTCTTCACCGCGATGGTTGCCCAGGGTACCCTCATGCCCTGGGCATACGAGCTCTTCCTCCGCATCGAAGAGGCTCGTCAGGACTCACACATCCATCGCACAGAGTCCCTCACCTCTCCTGCAGCCGCCTCCGTGGCCGTTGCCGCCCCAGTAGCAGCGGCGTCTTCCGGCACCACCTCGTCAGGCGAGAAGAAGCGCAGGGACAAGAAGGGCAAGGGCCCTCAGCGGCATCTCCGGCGGCGCCAGCCTCGTCTGCCACAACTGTGGCTGGTTAGGACACGGGTGGTACACGTGTCCTCTCCCAACCGACAAGGCTCACATCATCACCAACATGCGTCGCCAACACGAGCGTCGCCTTGCCACCACTGCTATGACCGTCGCTATCCCTACTACACCTTCGCCGCTCGCGACAGCTCCACCGTAGTATCTTCCGCAGCCGTCCACGCCCGCTCCTCCCTCACCGGCGCCTCCAGCAGCATCTCCCCCCTCCTTCCTAGACTCCGGCGCCATTACACCGCAGTCGGTCTACTTCGTCGGACCCTCCACCCGCGAGCGTCAACTGGAGCAGTTCATCGCACTTCAACTCGGCCTTCCTCGCCCTCCTCCCCAAGGAAGTGCGAGTTGCGTAGTAGCTAGTACCTCCCCACCCTGCATGATAGAGTCTGTGCTTCGTTCGTGTCTTGTCTCTTCGTCCACATTATCCTCTGATGTGCCTCTTCGTGATGACGTCGCTTTGCTGGATGACTGGCAGTCCCGGTTCGCACCTCCGTCCACTACGTCAGCGTCGCTCGCCCATTGCCATGTGACTGTCAGCGACCTGGCCACACCGGTCTAGGATCCGTCAAAGACCTGGATCATCGAATCCTGGGCCACCCATCACATGACGGCCTCGTGTGAGGCCTTCAGTGTCCTTTGTCCCATCACCGATGTCACCGGGGCTCAGACGGGTTCTGGTTAGGTGTTACCCGTTCGTGGTGTCCGCGTCGTTCATTTCCGTGGTCCTGTTGGTGATGTCTTCATGACTAATGTCCTCTTTATCCTTGGCTTTGAGCTCAGCCTCCTTTCTGTCACCGCCCTTGATCGCATGAGCATGGACGTTCTACATTTGCGTGGTGTGGGCACTGTGTCGTTGCATCCATCAGTTCGTTTCGTTTTGCATGCCACCGCCCGTGGCAACTTGTGGAACGCACCGCGCCTGTCCGCCTCTACCTTTGTCCCCTCTTCATCAGCCGACACTGGCCACGTGTTTGTTACTAGCACACTATCTCCGCAGCACACGCATCTTCTGCATCGCTGCCTCTGTCACGTCCACTCTGCCGCTGTTGACACCATGCTTCGCACGCAGCTAGCCATGGGCCTTGACCTAGCCTCCTTTCCTCTGCCATATCCCACCGAGTGCATTGATTGTGCTCAGGGAAAGATGCACCGTTCCACCTACCCCCTCTCTGCCTCTAAAGCGACCGCCCCGCTCGACTTGGTCCACTCTGATGTCATGGGTCCCCTCCCGACAGAGCACGGTCGCTACTCTCGCTATTGCTGTGTCTTCTGCCTTCGACAGAAGAGCGACGTCACTCCCACCATTCTGGACTGGCCTGTCCGTGTTGAACGCGAGTGTGGCCACCCCCTCTGCTGCTTCCGTTCCGATCGCGGGGGTGAGTTTCTGGGAGAGACCACACACTTCCTCGCCTCCCGTGGTGTCCATCATGAGACGTCGGCGCCTTACACGCCTGCCCAAAACGGTGTCTCTGAGCGCTGGAACCGCACCATGGCCGACGCCGTTCGCACCATGCGGGTCGAATCCGGCATCTCTTATGGCTTCTACTTCGATGCCATGACCTACATGACGTGGGTCTGGAACCGGATTCCCCACGGACCCATTCCCTGTCAGTCCACACCATACCATCACTGGTGTGGAGAGCGAGCCGGCCTGCGTCCGGCTCGGGTCTGGGGCTGTGTCGCCATCGTGTGGTTGTCTATCCCACACCAAGGTGGCAAGCTCGAGCCTCACGGCCGTCCTTGCACCTTCTTTGGCGTCTCGCGTCAGTCGAAGGCATGGCGTTTCTGGGATCCCACCCGGTACTACATCGTCGAGTCATGGGATACCCTCTTCTTTTAGGACCTGTTTCCCCGCAACCTCGTTCGCTTCGGTGGGTCGATGTTCCTCCCGTCGCGTGGGGAAGTGGTGGGTCCGTCCTCCGTCCAGCCGCGTCCGGGCGTTCAATCGTCTGCGCCCGCGAGTCCGTCTGCACCGGCTGGCCCCTCCGTATCCGCCAGCCCCTTAGGGCCAACTGCCCCATCTGTGTCCGATAGCCCCTCAAAGCCAGCTGTCCCGTCCGTGTCCGACAACCCCTCAGCGCCGGCTGCCCTGTCCGTGCCCGCAAGCCCCTCAGAGCCGGTTGTCCCGTCTGTTCCTGCAAGCCCCTCAGGGCCGGCTGCCCCGTTCGTGTCCGACAGCCCCTCAGCACCGGCTGCCCCGTTCGTGCCCACCTGTCCCTCAGAGCCGGTTGCCCCTTCCGTCCCCGCCAGCCCCTCAGGGACGGCTGCCCCGCCCGTGTCCGCCAACTCCTTAGGGCCGGCTGCCCCGTCCGTGTCCGCCAGTCCCTCAGGGCCAGCTGCCCCGTCCATGTCCGCCAGCCCCTCAAGCCGGCTGCCCCGTCCGTATCGGCACGCTACACACGTGGTCCGGTTGAGAGCCTTAGACCCAGGCCGACAGTGAGCACTCAGGCCGCCTCCTCACGTCCTCTCGTGCCACGACCCCCGGTCATCCCACGAGGCTCCTCACCTCATCTCAGACCCACTTCCACAGTCGTGAGTGGGGACCCTGGCACCAAGCCGCTTGGCTTGGCCACACTGTCAGTCATCACTGACCTACATCCAGGGTCAGCTTTGGACAATGCCTTACTCCATCAGGAGCACCGGTATGCCGTTGCGGCCCTGCTCAAGCGGATGCCACCAGGGACACGAGACGCGCACGCCCTCATTGTCCGCTCCACGGAGCGACCAGAGGACCCAAACACCCTACGTGAGGCTCGGGCGTCTCCCGAGGCCGCTCACTGGGAGGTTACATGCGCCAACGAGCTTGCCGCCATTCAGAAACATCACATCTACGAGCTCGTCGACGTCCCCCCAGGTCGTAAGGCCATTGGCGCCAAGTGGGTTCTCCAGCGAAAGTGGAAGCAAGACGGGTCCATGCACAAGTACAAGACCCGTCTCACAGCCAAGGGGTTTGCCCAGGTCCCTGGGATCGACTATGACCAGATTTTTGCCCTGGTCGGCCGGTTCTCCACCAGCCGGGCGTTGTTCAGCCTGGTTGCCCAGCACGGGTGGGAACTGCATCAGATGGATGTGAGCAACGCCTTTCTCCATGGTTCACTGGAGGGCGAGGAGCTCTACATGGTGCAGCCTCCAGGCTTCGATGATGGTTCCGGCAAGGTCTGGAAGCTGCGGAAGGCCCTCTATGGCTTGAAGCAGTCACCGTGCTGCTGGAACCAGGAGATCAATCATACGCTTCTCAGCGGTGGCCTCCTTCGCAGCTCTGCTGACCCCGCGTTGTTCATCAGTCCGCAAGGTCAGACCCTCGTCGTTGTCTTGGTCTATGTCGAAGACCTGCTCATTGCATTGCCGGATGCAGCTGCCATCCACCGGGTCAAGGACCTGCGGCATGTTGCCTACAAGATGAAGGACCTCGGGCCAGCACGAGTCTTTCTGGGCATGGAGCTTGAGCATGATCGCTCCGTGGGCATCCTGCATTTCCATCAGGCCGCCTATGCCCAGACCTTGTCTGGGCGCTACGTTGAGGACCTGCCCCTCGTGCCGAGAGCATCCTCACCCATGGCGCCCAATGGTCAGGCGATGATAAAGAGCTCTGATCCAGCCGTGGTGGGGGAGCCAGTAGACATGACCAAGTATCTGCGCGTCATCGGGTCACTGATGTTCCCGGCGACGACAACGCATCCAGACATTGCTTTCACCGTCAACCTCCTCGCAAAGTTCTCTCAGGAGCCGCATCACCTCCACTTTGAGGCTGCGATCCGAGTACTGCGCTACGTTGTTTTTACCCCATGGTGCAGCCTCATGTTCCGTCGACAGCCATCCGTTGTGGCGACGGAATTCACCCAAAGTGACTGGGCCGGCAGTATGGACGGTAAGAGTCGTACCGGCTGGATCTTCCTTGTTGGTGGAACGGCTGTATCGTGGCGCAGCGGCATGCAGGGATGCATTGCGTGCAGCACTGCTGAGGCTGAGGATGTGGCCCTTGGTTCTGGCGCTTGTGAGAGCGTGTGGCTGCGCCGCCTGTTGTCCAAGTTGCGTCAGTCAGTCCCTTCCATCACGTTGTACTGTGACAATGTAAGTGCCATGGCCATTGCTGACAATGACGGCGTGCACCACACTCGCACAAAGCACAACAATGTCGAGTATCACTACGTACGTTCGTTGTTACATGACGGCAGCATCCGCATTTTGTGGGTTGAGGCAGCACGATAGTTGGCTGATTTTTTTACCAAGACACTAAAGCGTGACTCGTTCAAGAAGGTTATGAGTGCAGTCGGTGTGCGTCCGTGACGTTCTCTCTCTCCCTGTCTGCTTGTTCTCTGTGCTCTCTGCCCGTCCATGTGCACTACGCCTGTGGGTCATGGGGGAGTGTTGGTTTTTGTCTCACATCTCTCACTTTTACTCTGTTGTGTCCTCCCGGCTTGTGTACATCGGCGTGCAGATGAATGAAAGCGAGATGTGACGCTGATGGAGTGTTGTCCGGTGGAGCCGATGCACGCTGAGGTCTACACGCAGTTTGTTGGAGCCTCCTCCCTCATTTGTGCTCAGCTCCATCAGCAGACCTCCTCAGCAGTCGTGCCGCTGGAAGGCACTGTCATTGCATATGCTACCCGTACATGTCCAACGTCGTGTCTGACTGCACTGTTGCGTTCGCAGCGCTGTGTCATGCCTAGGGTCCAAGTTTCATGATTTTCAGGCACTATTGGCACCGAAGACTGGCGTAGATGCTGCCTGGGTTTATGGAGCCATAACTCCTCACTCCAATTTTTCTAGCTGATTCTGACTACTCGACTGTGTTCGCATCGTGCGTCTTGTGGTATGGTCCAGTTTTCAGGCAAAACAGACGACGCCCGGGTTTGGCTGTCAGTCATGAAGCAGGGCTCGCCGAGAAAACCTGCATGCCATGAAATAGGTCTATTTTCTGATTTGCTTAGAAATTGAGTAACAAGCTCTACGGAGCTGGGGGGAGCTAGAACTTGGAGAGGTCTCCCATTTTTGCTCATTCTTGTTTCTTAATCAGTCACTTCCAGTTTTCAGCTGCTTTCTGGTGCTAACACTGGCGCGCGCATCTATGAGTAACAAACCCAGAGCACTCAGACTTAGACTCTAGAGCAACAGACTAAGGGGGCATCTGACTAAGCAACGAGCGTGGAAGCCCGCACGCTGCATCAGCAACGCAACTGCCCCAACCTACGCTTTAGATTAGTTTCCAGCTTAGGGTCTCCTAGTCCCTCACCTCTCTGAGGCTTGTTACTCAGTCTACTAGTCAAGTAAGAAAACCTACCTGTGGGCTTTTCTCAGTGAGCCGTGCCATACGACCGAGGGCCCCAAACTCGGATGTTGTCCGTTTTTCCTGAAATCTAGACCACACCAATATACCGTAGGGTTCGATTGGTCCCATGCCCCCAGTTTTGTATATTAAATGAACTGTGCCACGAGTCTGAGGTTTGGATGAGCTATGCCCCAGTTTGAAACTTTGTATGAGATTGCGACAACTTCTTTTTTCAATAATAGAATGCCACCACTTGGCTGCATTTCTCTAAAATTTATAGTAAAATGGTAATGTGCCCCCGGTATTCACTCGTTTCCCATGCCTGTTAGGAACGGGACCAAACACGTGTCATCGCTCCAATCGAGCGATGACCCGTTTCATTTTATATGTAATTTGCAATGCAGATTGCGTTTAGACCTAACACCTATTTTGGAGTTCAAGGTTTGATTCTTACGTGAGCACTTAGGGTATGTTCTCTTGGAGTCATGCAGGCACGTGATCGCATAAATCTATGTGTTTGCACCGCATATGGACACGTTTTTCCACCCAGTCGGCCAGTCTACGCGATCGTGGACAACGACAGCTCAGCTTGGACGTGTCGGACTCCCTCCTATCTACCATCCGTCTGGTTACTCTAGAGAGAACCGGACGACTCATCGGGCCATCGCATTGGGTGCGCAACCGCGACAATCCGAACGACTCCAAGAGAACACACCCTTACAGAGCCTCACTACTGCGGGCCCTTGATGTGCTCGAGCAACCAAAAAAAAACAGCTCGATTCTAATGGGAGGGGCTGGTTTGCACATAAACATGGGACGTTTGTATGTCCTAAAAAACAAGCAAAAATGGTGTTTTCACTCGGTCGGAATCAAGCAGAAACAACAAAAAAAAATAGAACTTCCAAAGCCACTCGTTTTGTAAGTACAAACCCAAGTCAAACCAAATCATTCTGAATCACAATCGAGGGTTTGAGCTATTTGTATGCAGGCAGCTTTTGGGCTCTGCGATAGCGGGGCTCAGCAAGTTCCCTTTCAATGCATGGGGAGGTTTGGACCCCCCATACAGACCTACCGCAAGCCCAACCGAGAGAAACAACAACAAATCCATCAAAATAGGAGTTTGTTTGTGCTCAGCCAAGACATGCCGCTAGCTTGTACACTGTCGAACTGTGGGGTCTTTGTAGGTGGCGTTATGTGAGCCGAACAACACTATTCGGCTCACAGAATTCCACCAAATAGACGTCGTCCGGAAATCCAAAACAAGACTCTTTTGGATGACCGTTAGATGGGAAAAAGGAAACAGAATGCAACGGATAGGTATGGAGAATTAAAAAAATTGTGTCTAATCGCATAAAAATCGTAACCCAAAAAAAACAAAAGATGAATGAATTCAAACGTTTCTTCAATCTTTGACAGAACGACCATCCACGTCGAGACAGCCGTCAATTGAAAGGTCCCATATACTGGAAAAATGATGTCAAAACGTTGAAATTGGAAATAATATTGCAAAGTTGCCCCAATTCACCCATGAAGACCATTGATTGTGTTCATATTACAGATTAAGTCCTTGACTAGGGGAACGATTCATTTATATTTCAGATTCCTGTCATTCTATCATTAAATGTTTGAACCGCGGTCACAAAGCTGTGACATTCCTCGTAAATGTGGTGTAGACTGAGGCCATTTTGCCAGTTTGGCCAACACCATAATCCCCTTGTATTCGACTGTTCTTGGGTTTACGTAGTAACCGTATGCAATCGGTTAGGTAGCCAAGAATCTACACTGACATCGGAATATCCGCTAAACACAAAATTCCGGGACGGTGTCTGTGTGTGCGTTCAATGCTTTTGTCCACCAACAGCCGACCGTATGCTTTATAGGCTTGTTTGGATTACGAACTTTTCTCTTCCCTATTGCTTTCAGTTCAACATCCACTTTTCAAAAATGTTCTTTCCCCTGTTTTCCGTACCACCTTGTCCCCCTTTGGGAGCTTGACTAAAATGCGAGACTCACCCCTCCAGTGAACGGGATGCGCAACATATACGCTACACATTCAGTGAAAAAACAATAATTGATCAAAAGAGGACCTAGCATGCAATGGCACATCCCACTTGGCGGATGTGCAAAGATTGCAAAGTGACGGCATTTCTTTTTAGGTTGTTGCAAAACATCTAAGGCCTTCGCTAATGACCCCGGCAGGGGCCGACTACAAGCAATGTGGAGAGTAATCCGCGATCCACCTTGATGTGGATCAAGCGAGACCGTTGATCCAGAGTGAGGTCCATCTTTACCCTTTGCATAATCCAACACGAAACAAGAGAAGTGGACCTACATCGAGCTCGATCGGACAATAACCATAGAAGACATGAAAATAAGATAGTCTGCATGAAAGTAGTATAAGAAACGTTCCAATCCCTGACAATACATTAATGAAACACATTATTACACAAACAACTGCATAGACTCGATGAAAAGAATAGGTATATCATTCAATTTCAATTCAATTTCAAGTTATAATATATGAGTAGCTTCTATATCATCGTGGTTCAATAAATGTACAAATAAAATGGTTTTCATTTCTTCCATCATCTACCAAACGTAAAAACTCGCAAAAATCTCGATGACAAAGTCATTTTTATTTCCATATATTTTTTCTTCTCGATTCATTTTACATGTATGTTGATCGTAGTTTGTAACCCATGCACGCCTTGCATGCAGCCTTGCACCCTTGTTTTCTCCTATTCTATCCTGTCCGGATGACAAGCCCCCGCTGCATGCGATCATTCCTACGGAAGCGACTCCTAGTCCGAGAAAAAGGTGAGAAGCGGACAGACTTTAAAAAGCAAGCAGTGTTTTTTTGCGAGACAGGTATTGGACATTGCTAGGGACCCCGTGAGTCGCTTGGCGACTTCTTCACGGACAAGACGGCAAAGGTTGAGCATAACTCGTTTCCAAAGTATACAACATGTTTGAACCCGGCTTCAGTGTAATACTACGTAACCCCAATGCACGCCTGCAAGCAGCCAATGTCACTAGTTTAAAACCCAATTAAGTGACTGTTATGTTCAACTTTAGGTTTTACGACCTAATTCCGTTTTATCCACTGTTTGGGCCACCGGATTTTGTCGTGGCCGTTTTTTGCACAAAATGAACGCGGTACTCATGTTACACCAAAAAAAAATGCTTCCGGTCTCCGCTTTTCTTTGAGCGCCTCAGATCATGCGTACCGCGCCAATTATTGGGAAGAAATTCACGATACAACTGTCCAATATGAATGATTATTGAAAAGTGGGTACGTGATGTTTTTCTTTTGTATTTGATCATTTGCAGGTGACAATTTATTTTAGTCGATCTTAAGTGTTAGTTCACGTGACCAAAGTTCCAACATCTCTTTCTTTGTTCACAAGTGGCTGTAGTTTTGGTAAATAAACCACTAGGGTTGTGGTTCATGTCTAGTTAAGAACCTTTTTTTTTCGTCGTCGGACTTGTGGCCAATGGTCTTTCATGTAAATAACAATCACGTGACCATGGCCATCCACGGCCACAGCAATCAATATCAACAACATCTCACCCTCAACCAAAATCCCTCACCTAACACAATTACTGCAAACAAACTGACCACCAATATGTGTTCTGGCAGACATCAGACTCAACAACGTAGAAAAGGCAACAAATTTTGAAAAACTCATAAAAATTCCACCCTCCCAAGCCTTGCTGACACAAGAAACACAGGGGGAATCATTTACGACAACAAAGACTAGCACATTTTTCAACAACGCCCTCCGACAATACAAGGATTGCCCAGCACCGTTTTAAATTCTATGACCTAGAGGTAACAATCACAGCGGTGTATTCTCCCACCCAAATCCACCAACGGAAATAATTCTGGAAAGAACTAGAGACATTTCTACAAAACAATCATGCAGACATACTCCTAGAAGATTTCAACATGACACTTGGAGAAGATGACAGAATTCAAAACAAAACGCCCTAGGACTCCATCAAGCTAGCCAACATCTTCGGAGAGAACAACCTCATAGACAACTTCCGAGCCCTCCACCGTAACAGCAAAGTTTTCACATTCTTCTCAACATCGCACAACACATCATCAAGGATAGACCACGTCTAACACAACACCAAAATCAACAACTCGATGAAAACATTCCACACATCCCAATCCCAACACAACTCTTGGACCATATTGTAGGCCCCTGCCTAAGCATCACAGTGGAAAACCCACACCCTAAAGGTATGGGACTATGGAAACGAAACGTATCACTTCTCCTAAGACCTCTTAGCAACAATATTCTAAGTAGAAACCTCTTAAAGAACGGTCTAAATTATATTAAAACAAATGAATAAAAATGGCCTTCACTGCTTTTTGCATAAAAGAACATAATAGGAAGGCTAAAACAATCAAACAGATGGAAGACAAATTACTTTTCCTAGGTCTAGTGCCACAGTGTGACGCTCTAGTGCCAAAGTGTGAAGCGCTAGTGCCAAATTGTGACGCTCTAGTGCCAAAGTGTGATGCTCTAGTGCCAAAGTGTGACGCTCTAGTGCCAAAGTGTGACGCTCTAGTGCCAAAGTGTGACGCTCTAGTGCCAAAGTGTGACGCTCTAGTGCCAAAGTGTGACGCTCTAGTGCCAAAGTGTGACGCTCTAGTGCCAAAGTGTGACGCTATAGTGCCAAAGTGTGAGGCTCTAGTGCCAAAGTTCGAAATTCTAGTGCCAAAGTGTGATGCTCTAGTACCAAAGTGTGACGCTCTAGTGCCAAAGTGTGACGCTGTAGTGCCAAAGTCTGACGCTCTAGTGCCAAATTTTGAAGCTCTAGTGCCAAAGTGTGACGCTCTAGTGCCAAAGTGTGATGCTCTAGTACCAAAGTGTGACGCTCTAGTGCCAAAGTGTGACGCTGTAGTGCCAAAGTCTGACGCTCTAGTGCCAAATTTTGAAGCTCTAGTGCCAAAGTGTGACGCACTAGTGCCAAAGTGTGACACTCTAGTGCCAAAGTGTGACGCTCTAGTGCCAAAGTGTGACGCTCTAGTGCCAAAGTGTGACGCTCTAGTTCCAAAGTGTGACACTGTGCCACAGTTCTTCCAGGGTTGTGCCAGAGTTGTGCCAGATTTGTGCGCGAGTTGTGCAAAAGTTGTACCAGAGTTTTGCCAGATTTGTGCAAGAGGTGTGCCAGAATTGTGCGATAGTTGTTCCAGAGTTGTGCCAGAGTTGTTCCAGAGTTTTGCCAGAGTTGTGCCACAGTTGTGCGAGAGTTGTGCAACTCTGGCACAACTCTGGCACAACTCTTGCACAACCCTGGCACAACCATGGCACAACTCTGGCACAACTCTGGCACAAATCTGGCACAGCTCTGGCACAACTATGGCACAACTCTGGCACAACTCTAGCACAACTCTGGCACAACTCTGGTACAACTCTGGCACAACTCTGGCACAACACTGGCACAACTCTGGCACACCTCTGGCACAACTCTGGCACAACTCTGGCACAACTTTGGCACAGCTCTGGTACAACTCTGACACAAACCTGGCACAACTCTGAGACAACTTTGGCAAACTATAGCACAACTCTGGCACAGATCTGGCATAACTCTTGGACAACCCTGGCAGAACAGTGGTATGACTCTGGCACAACTCTGGCACAACTATGGCACAACTCTGGCACAACATGGGCACAACTATGGCACAACTCTGGCACCACTGTGGCACAACTCTGGTACAACATTGGCACAACTATGGCACAACTCGGGGACAACTCTGGCACAACTCTGGCAAAAATGTGGCACAAATCTGGCACAAATATGGCACAACTCTGGCACAACTCTGGCACAAATCTGCCACAACTCTGGCACAACTCTGCCACAACTCTGCCACAACTCTGGCACAACGCAGGCACACCTCTGGCACAACTCTGGCAGGACTCTGGCATGCCTCTAGCACAACTCTTGCACAAATGTGGCACAAGTCTTGCACAACTCTGTTGCTCATGTTTTCTTGCGATTGCTCCAGTTTTCTTGGGCTTGCTTCAGTTGTTTTGGTCTCACTTAATTTGTCTTGGGCTTGCTCCAGTTGTCTTGGGATTGCTCCAGCTGTCTTGGGCTTGCTCCAGTTGTCTCCGGCGTGCTCCACTTTTCTTGAGTTTGCTCCAGTTCTCTCGGATTTTCTCTAGCTGTCTTGGGCTTGCTCTAGTTGTCTTGGGCCTGCTCAAGGTGACTTGGGCTTGCTTCAGTTGTCTTGGGCTTGCTCCAGTTGTCTTGGGCTTGCTCCAGTAGTCTAGGGCTTGCTCCGGTCGTCTATGCCTTGCTCTAGTTGTCTTGGCCTTGCTCCAGTTGTCTAAGACTTGCTCCAGTTGTCTTGGGCTTGCTCTAGTTATCTTGGTCTTGCTCCAGTTGTCTAGGGCTTGCTCCAGCTGTATTGGGTTTGCTCCAGTTGTCTTGGCCTTGCTCCAGTTTTCTTCAGCTTGCTCCATTTATCTTGAGCTTGCTCCTGTTGTCTTGGCCTTTCTCCAGTTGTCTCAGCCTTGCTCCAGCTGTCTTGGCCTTGCCCCAGCGTTCTTGGCGTTGCTCCAGTTGTCTTGGACTTGGTCCAGTTTTCTTGGGCTTGGTCTAGTTGTCTCGGGCGTGCTCCAGTTGTCTTGGCCTTGCTCCAGATCTCTCGCTTGCCCCAGTTTTCTTGGCCTTGCTCCAGTTGTCTTCGACTTGCTCCAGTTATCTTGGGCTTGCGACCGTTGTTTTGGATTTTCTCCAGTTTTCTTGGGCTTGCTCCAGTTGTCTCAGCCTTGCTCAGTTGTCTTGGCCTTGCTCCAGTTGTCTTGGGCTTGCTCCAGACGTCATGGGCTTGCTCCAGTTGTCTTGGTCTTGCTGCAGTTTTCTTGGGCTTGTCTAGTTGTCTTGGACTTGCTCCAGTGGTCTTGGGTTGCTCTAGTTTTCTTGGTCTTGCTCCAGGCCTCTTTGCCTTGCTCTAGTAGTCTTGGGCTTTCTCCTGTTGTCTTGGACTTGCTCCAGTTGTCTTGGCATTGCTCCAGCTGTCTTGGCCTTGCTCCAGTTGTCTTGGGCTTGCTCCAGTTGTCTTGGTCTTGCTCCAGGCCTCTTTGCCTTGCTCTAGTAGTCTTGGGCTTTCTCCTGTTGTCTTGGACTTGCTCCAGTTGTCTTGGCATTGCTCCAGCTGTCTTGGCCTTGCTCCAGTTGTCTTGGGCTTGCTCCAGTTGTCTTGGGCTTGCTCTAGTTGTCTTGGGCTTGCTCCTGTTGTCTTGTCCTTGCTCCCATTGTCTTGCGCTTGCTGCAGTTGTCTTTGCCTTGGTCCGATGTCTTGGGCTTGCTCCAATAGTCGTGAGCTTGCTCCAGTTGTCTTGGGCTTGCTTTAGTTTTCTTGGGCTTACTCCAGTTGTTCTGGGCTCACTCCAGTTGTCTTGGGCTCGCTCCAGTTGTGTTGGGCTTGCTCTCGTTGTCTTGAGCTTTCTCCAGTTGTCTTGACCTTGCTCCAGTTGTCTTGACCTTGCTCCAGTTGTCTTGACCTTGCTCCAGTTGTTTTGGACTTGCTCCAGTTGTCTTGGGCTTGCTCCAGTTGTCTTGGGTTTGCTCCAGTTTTCTTGGCCTTACTCCAGTTGTCTTGGGCTTGCTCCAGTTATCTTGACCTTGCTCCAGTTTTCTTGGGCTTGCTCCAGTTGTCTTGGAATTGCTTCAAATGTCTCGGCTTGCTCCACTTGTCTTGAGCTTGCTCTAGTTGCCTTAAGCTTCCTCCAGTTGACTTTTCCTTTCTCCAGTCTTCTTGGACTTGCTCCGATTGTCTTCGACTTGCTCCAGTTGTCTTGGGCTTGCTCCAATTGTCTTGGGCTTGCTCTAGTTGTCTTGGCCTAGCTCCAGTTTTCTTGTCCCTTCTCCAGTTGTCTTGATCTTGCTCCTGTTGTCTTGGCCTTCCTTCAGTTGTCTTGTCCTTGCTCCAGTTGTCTTGGCCTTGCTTAAGTTGTCTCGGTCTTGCTCAGTTGTCTTCGCCTTGCTCCCACTGTTTGGCCTTGATCAAATTATCTTGGGCATGCTCCAGTTCTCTTGGGCTTGCTCCAGTTGTCTCGGTCTTGCTCTAGTTGTCTTGGGCTTGCTCCATATGTCTTGGGCTTGCTCCAGTTGTCTTGGGCTTGCTTCAGTTGTCTTGGCCTTGCTCCAGTTGTCTCGGACTTGCTCCAGTTGTCTTGGGCTTGCTCCAGTTGTCTTGGGCTTGCTCCAGTTGTCCTGGCCTTGCTCTAGTTGTCTTGGTCTGGCTCCAACTGTCTTGGAATTGCTCCTGTTGTCGTGGGCTTGCTCCAGCTGTCTTGGCCTTCCTCCAGTTTTCTTGGGCTTGCTCCAGTTGTATTGGGCTTGCTCCAATTGTCTTGGGCTTGCTCCAGTTGTCTTGGACTTGCTCCAGTTGTCTTGGGCTTGTTCAAGTTATCTTGCGCTTGCTCCAGTTGTCTTGGGCTTGCTCCAGTTGTCTTTGGATTGTTCTAGTTGTCTTGGACTTGCTCGAATTGTCTTCATTTTACTCCAGTTGTCTTGGGCTTACTCCAGTTGTCTTGATTTTGCTCCAGTTGTCTTGGGCTTGTTCCAGTTGTCTTGAGCTTGCTCTAGTTGTCTTGGGCTTGCTCGAGTTTTCTTGGGCTTGCTCCCATTGTCTTGGGATTGCTCCAGTTGTCTTGACCTTGCTCCAGTTGTCTTGGAGTTGCTCCAGTTGTCTTGGGCTTGCTCTTGTTGCCTTGGCCTTGTTCCATTTTTCTTGGGCTTGCTCCAGTTGTACTGGGCTTGCTCCAGCTGTCTTGGGCTTGCTCCGGTTGTCTTGGGCTTGCTCCAGCTGTCTTGTCCTTGCTTCAGTTGTCTTTGGCTTGCTCCAATTGTCTTGGGCTTGCTCCAGTTGTCTTGGGCTTGCTCCAGTTGTCTTGGACTTGATCCAGTTTTCTTGGAGTTGCTCCAGTTCTCTTGAGCTTGCTCCATTTTTCTTGGAATTGCTTCAATTGTCTTGGGGGTGCTCCACTTGTCTTGAGCTTGCTCTAGTTGTCTTGGGCTTGCTCCAGTTGTACTTGCCTTGCTCCAGTTGTCTTGAACGTGCTCCACTTGTCTTGGACTTGTGCCGGTTGTCTTGGGCTTGCTCAAGTTGTCTTGGACTTGCTCCAGTTATTTTGGGCTTTCTCCAGCTGTCTTGGCCTTGCTCCAGTTGTATTCTACTTGTGCCAGTTGTCTTGGGCTTGGTCCAGTTTTCTTGGGCTTACTTCAGTTGTCTTGGGCTTGCTCCAGTTATCTTGGCCTTGCTCCAGTTGTCTTGGCCTCGCTCCATTTGTCTTGCGCTTGCTCAAGTTGTCTTGGCCATGCTCCAGTTGTCTTGGGCTTGCTCCAGTTGTCTTAGCCTTTCTACAGTTGTCTTGGGCTTGCTCCACTTGCCTTGGCCTTTCTCTAGTTGTCTTGGCCTTGCTCCAGTTGTCTTCGGCTTGCTTAAGTTGTCATGGCCTTGCTCACTTGTCTTGGCCTTGCTCCAGCTGTCTTGGTCTTGATCCAGTTGTCTTTGGCTTGCTCCAGTTTTCTAAGCTTGCTCCAGTTGTCTTGGCCTTGCTCCAGTGTTTTCGGGCTTGCTCCTGTTGTCTTGGACTTTCTCCAGACATCTTCGGCTTGCTCCAGTTGTCTTGGGCTTGCCAGTTGTCTTGGGCTTGCTCCAGTTGTCTTGGGCCTGCTCTAGATGTCTTAGACTTGCTCCAGTTGCCTTGGGCTTGCTCCTGTTCTCTTGGGCTTGCTCCAGTTGTCTTCGCCTTGCTCTATTCGTCTTGGGATTTCTCTAGTTGTCTTGGACTTGCTCAAGTTGTCTTGGGATTGCTCAAGCTGTCTTGGCCTTGCTCCAGTTGTCTTGGGCTTGCTCCAGTTCGTCTTGACCTTGCTCTAGTTGTCTTGGGATATCTCCAGTTGTCTTGGCCTTGCTCCAGTTGTCTTGGGCTTGCTCTAGTTGTCTTGACCTTGCTCCGGTTGTCTTGGCCTTGCTCCACTTGTCTTGGCCTTGCTCCATTTGTCTTGGGCTTGCTCCAATTGTCTTGGAATTGCTTCAGTTGTCTTGGGCTTGCTCCAATTATCTTGGCCTTGCTCCAGTTGTCTTGGCCTCGCTCCAGTTGTCTTGCGCTTGCTCCAGTTGTCTTGGCCTTGCTCCAGTTGTCTTGGCCTTGCTCCATTTGTCTTGGGCTTGCTCCAGTTGTCTTGGAATTGCTTCAGTTGTCTTGGGCTTGCTCCAGTTATCTTGGCCTTGCTCCAGTTGTCTTGGCCTTGCTCCATTTGTCTTGGGCTTGCTCCAATTGTCTTGGAATTGCTTCAGTTGTCTTGGGCTTGCTCCAATTATCTTGGCCTTGCTCCAGTTGTCTTGGCCTCGCTCCAGTTGTCTTGCGCTTGCTCCAGTTGTCTTGGCCTTGCTCCAGTTGTCTTGCGCTTGCTCCAGTTGTCTTAGCCTTTCTACAGTTTTCTTGGGCTTGCTCCACTTGTGTTGGCCTTTCTCTAGTTGTCTTGACCTTGCTCCAGTTGTCTTCGGCTTGCTTAAGTTGTCTTGGCCTTGCTCCAGCTGTCTTGGCCTTGATCCAGTTGTCTTTGGCTCGCTCCAGTTTTCTAAACTTGCTCCAGTTGTCTTGGCCTTGCTCCAGTGTTGTTGGGCTTGCTCATGTTGTCTTGGACTTTCTCCAGACATCTTCGGCTTGCTCCAGTTGTCTTGGGCTTGCTCCAGTTGTCTTGGGCCTGCTCTAGATGTCTTAGACTTGCTCCAGTTGCCTTGGGCTTGCTCCTGTTGTCTTGGGATTGCTCCAGTTGTCTTCGCCTTGCTCTAGTCGTCTTGGAATTTCTCTAGTTGTCTTGGACTTGCTTCAGTTGTCTTGGGATTGCTCAAGCTGTCTTGGCCTTGCTCCAGTTGCCTTGGGCTTGCTCCAGTTTGTCTTGACCTTGCTCTAGTTGTCTTGGGCTTGCTCCAGTTGTCTTGGCCTTGCTCCATTTGTCTTGGGCTTGCTCCAGTTTTCTTGACCTTGCTCTAGTTGTCTTGTACTCTCTCCAGTTGTCTTGGGCTTGCTCCAATTGTCTTGGGCTTGCTCCAGTTGTCCTGGGCTTGCTCCAGTTGTTTTGGGCTTGCTCCAATTGTCTTGGGCTTGCTCTAGTTGTCTTGACCTTGCTCCAGTTGTCTTGTCCTTGCTCCAGTTGTCTTGGGCTTGCTCCAATTGTTTTGGGCTTGCTCCAGTTGTCTTGGGCTTGCTCCAGTTGTCTTGGGCTTGCTCCAAGTGTCTTGCGCTTGCTTTAGTTGTCTTGGGCTTGCTCCAGTTGTCTTGGCCTTACTCCAGTTGTCTTTGGCTTGCTCCAGTTGTCTTGGGCTTGCTCCAGTTGTCTTGGGCTCGCTCCATTTTTCTTGGGCTTGCTTCAGTTGTCTTGGGCTTGCTCCAGTTTTCGTTGATTTGCTCATGTTGTCTTGAGCTTGCTATGATTGTCTTGGCCTTGCTCCAGTTGCCTTGGGCTTGCTTCAGTTGTCTTTGCCTTGCTCCAGTTGTCTTGGGATTGCTCCTGTTGTCTTGGACTTGCTCCAGCTGTCTTTGGCTTTCTCCAGTTGTCCTGGCATTTCTCCAGTTGTCTTGGGATTGCTCCAGTTGTCATGGGCTTGCTCCAGTTTTCTTGACCTTGCTCTAGTTGTCTTGTACTCTCTCCAGTTGTCTTGGGCTTGCTCCAAATGTTTTGGACTTGCTCCAGTTGTCTTGGGCTTGGTTAAGTTTTCTTGGAAATGCTTCGATGGTCTTGGGCGTGCTCAACTTGTCATGGACTTGCTCCAGTTGTCTTTGCCTTGCTCCAGTTGTCTTGGACTTGCTCCAGTTGTCTTGGGCTTGCTCCAGTTGTCTTGGTCTTGCTTCAGTTGTCTTGGGCTTGCTCCAGTTTTCTTGGGCTGGCTCCAGTTGTTTTGACCTTGCTCCAGTTGTCTTGGACTTGCTCGAGTTGTCTTGGGCTTGCTCGAGTTGTCTTGGGATTGCTCGATTTGTCTTGGACTTGCTCCAGTTGTCTTGGGCTTGCTCCAGTGGTCTTGGCCTTCCTCCAGTTGTCCTGGGCTTGCTCCAGTTGCCTTGGCCTTGCTCCAGTTGTCTTGGCCTTGGTCCAGGTGTCTTTGGCTTGCTTAAGTTGTCTTACCCTTCCTCACTTGTCTTTGCCTTGCTCAAGCTGTCTTGGCCTTGATCTAGTTTTCTTGGGCTTGCTCCAGTTGTCTTGGGCTTGCTCGAGTTGTCTAAATCTGCTCCAAATATTTTGGCCTTGCACGAGTGTTATTGGGCTTGCTCTTGTTGTCTCTGGCTTGCTCCAGACATCTTGGGCGTGATCCAGTTGTCTTGGGCTCGCTCCGGTTGTCTTGGGCTTGCTCTAATGCCTTAGACATGCTCCAGTTGTCTTTGGCTTGCTCAAGGTATTTTGGGCTTGCTCCAGTTGTCTTGGACTTGCTCTTGTTGTCTTGGGCTTTCTCAATTTTTCTTGGACTTGCTCGAGTAGTCTTGGGATTGCTCCAGCTGTCTTGGCCTTGGTCCAGTTGTCTTGGGCTTGCTCCAGTTGTCTTGGTCTTGCTCCAGTTGCCTTGAGCTTGCTCAAGTTGTCTTGACCTTGATCCAGTTGTCTTGACCTTGCTCCATTTGTCTTGGCCTTGCTCCCATGGTCTTGGGCTTCCTCCAGTTGCTTTGTTCCAATGTCTTGGGCTTGCTCCAGTTGTCTTGAGCTTGCTCCAGTTGTCTTGGGCTTGCTTCAGTTGTCTTGGGCTCGCTCCAGTTATACTCAGCTTGCTCCAATTGTCTTGGGCTTGCTCCATTTGTCTTTACCTTGCTCCAGTTATCTTGCGCCGCCCATCCGGTCGATCTTTGGCCGGAGCGGGAAATATCTTTGGGGAGTCGTCCGGTCGATGATTCACCGGAGCAAGCAGAGTCGAAAGGATCGCAGCAGGGCAACGAGGCACCACCAAAGCTGTCGCGCTGCAGCAGAAGGCAGCGGAGAGCGGGAAAGCATTTCGACACGGGCACCAGTCAATGGATCGGCATGACGCGGTGCATGTTAGCTACATCAACAGAGCCGACGACCGTGCAAGAGGTGCTTGCGCGGCCCGAGGGGAAGTAGTGGGACGCCGCCATCAAGTCGGAGCTGGCGTCCATTGTAGAAAATGAGACGTGGGAGCTGCTTGACAGGCCCAAGGACGCCAAGGTCATCGGCTCCAAGTGGGTCTTCAAGACCAAGTTCACGAAAGAAGGTGTGGTGGACAAGTACAAGGCGCGGCTCGTGGCAAAGGTGTACGCACAGCTTAAGGGCGAGCACTACGATGAGACGTTCGCCTCCGTCGCCAAGTTCACAAACATCCACACGATCCTTGTGGTGGCAGCCGCGAAGGATATGGACCTCCATCCGATGGACATGAAGACGGCCTTTTTCAACGGCATCATCGACAAAGAAATCTACATGGAGGTGCCGGAAGGGGTGGAGGCGCCGGAGGGCACGGTGTGCAAGTTGCGAAAGTCCTTGTACAGGCAAAAACAATCGCCCCGAAGGTGGTACCAACAAATGGACAGCTTCATGACACAGCTCGGCTTCAAGCGCTGTGAGGCGGAACACAGCGTGTATGTGTGGTGCAGCAAGAAGCTCCATCAGATTGTTGCACTCTACATGGAGGATCTGATCTTGTGCTCCTTAGACCTGTCGAGCCTACAGCAGCTGAAAGAGCAGATAAGTAGCAGGTTCCAGATGTCGAACATGGGGGAGTCTCGATCTATTTAGGGTGTATTGCATATTTTCATAACGGTCAAGACCCGGGCACGGTGAGTGTTCCGGTGCCTCGGGAGACCTTGTATGGTTTCACGTTCTGTGATGTGTATCACCCGTTCGCGCCTTTGGCACGACGGGGATGATGGGGCCTGGCAGGCTAGCCGCCTGTCCCAAGTATATAAGCTCAGTAGGGCTTATTGTACTCCCTCCTTGAGACTTATTGAAACTCATTCGATCCAGACCTAGCCAAATCTTGGCACAGTATTTCTCCCACTCACCACCAAAGCTCAAGTCTCGTCAAGTACAGGCCTGCATGCCCTAGACTCATATTAGCACTGTTTGCCCATGCTCTTTCAGA
>SZWC01008341.1:68595-85270 GCA_023375785.1 Penium margaritaceum
TAGCACAGCACGATCTGCACCTTCTGGTAGCCCGCATCGACACCCGAGCCGACGTACGAGAAGTTGAGCTGCCACGTCACCGTCAGGTTGTCGTACAGGTACACCATCGTGCTGCAGGGGCAGACGAGATAGTCATGCAGCAAACCGGAAAAGAACGTTGAAGAAACGGAAGTCGCCGTCGCATTGTTCGACAGATTGTTCAACATAGCCCCGCAGGCAGTGTGGGAGTGGATATGAAAGGAAACCGTGCGAAGGTGGTCGGGAAGGAACAGGACAGGTCACCGCCAGAGTGGCATGCATCATCGCACAGGTACACCACCATATCTGCAGGGCATGCAGGGACAGCATACCCAAACCAAGGCAAATGCATTTACGAGGGAACGTAAGTGACTGCTAGGTCGCCAGGCAGAGGAACATTGCTCGTCGGAGGGGAATTGAGGAAAAGCGTATCAGGGCAGCGAGTACAGCCCCTCCGAGCTCTGGAACGTCTCAGAGCTGCTAAGAGGAAAAATCAAATGTCAGCTGCGAAATACCACAATGGTCTGGTGGGCCGTGCTCTCCTGGCTACTCAAATGGTCATTTCAAGCACGGGAAAGTTGGCCAGCGGCGGACGTAGCGCAACGGCCTTGTAGCCAATTGAGTCGCTGCAGGATTGGTCGTGCATGGCCGATTGCCGAATTCAGCACTTAGCCAGCAGAAACTGCACGTGCTATCCTCTAGTCATCCTGAGCCTGTGGTAGTCCATGTAGCAACTCCCACAAGCCGAACAGCCCAGGGACTGAGAAGGGCACGCCCTAGTTGCCTTCACCTAGCATCACCGAGGAGACTTGGGTCTAAGTCCGAGCAAAGGCCAGGCTCGTCCTCCGAACCTGTCAAGTGCGCCTCATGAGCTGCCCTAGGTCCCCTCTCCCCACTCCGAGCACAAGAGGAAGTGCCCGATATTGGGGCTCAGGTTTTAGTTGTGAGCCGCCGCACATGAAAGAGCCCCTGGGGCTAGGTTGTCTTGAGGATCCTCACCTGCTGTTGGTAATGTTTTGGCCGTTGAGCTGCGCAACCACGACGATATCTTGTGTCAGGGACGACAACGAGACTCCGGCAGCTGCGGTGCTACATTGCGACAGAAGCGCCAACAGAGCCAAGGCTACGATGCAGTGAGTACGCGCCATGCTGTGCTCTCTCTGCGCTGAGAAGTGCCCTACTGTCGACGAGCGGAGGTGGGTCGAAGAGTGAAGCTGAATGCTGACCACAGCCCGTAATCTCGGCGTCTCACAAGTCGAACGGGAGACTGAAAAGATATTGATCCTGTGCTCGGAATACCGTGGCTGTTATTCCCTCCAATGTTCGGATGTTCTGTGTTGGAAGTATTGGAAGAGAAGGTCGTGGAATGCGAAGTATTGTGTCGGTCGCCGAGCCGTGAGAATGTGGCGGCGGACCGGTGACTTATGAAGGTTTCCAAGCACGGGTGAAGGGCCGAGACTAGCCAATGCCAGGCAACTTCGTGACAGACGAGCTGCAGTTGACCCCCGGCAGCTGGGCCACGTTCCGCTGAGCGCCATGGCGAGTGGCGAGGTGAGGAGGGGCGGGCAGTTCCGGCCGCCACCATTGGCCGTTGGTGGCTCGTGGCCTTGTCGTGGGAGGTTGGGCCGTCGAAGGGGCAGCTCCTCGAAGTACTGCCCCTTGTCTATGATTTTTTTGGGGCTCGTCGAGGTTCTGCCCTCTGTACGCGCCGTGATGCGATTGAGCGGATTGTTTGCGGTGATGCGCCGTGATCGCCGATTGAGAAGATCAGCGAGGAAATCTAGAGCTCCGACTGCAGCTCGCCGGTGTTTCTTTTTGGAGTTTCGATTTTCGACATTTGATGTGTGCAAGCGTGCTTTCTACTGTAATACAGCTGAGCATACTCACGGTTTGCGAATTTTAATTAGTCATTAAAACGTTTGTTGTAGCAGGTGACAAAGAGCAGGCAAATGACTAGCTTTTGTTTGTCAGGGTTTGTAGGAGGTTTGGACGGCGGAACGGGCAACTAGCCAGCCGTCACGCAGACGGCCGCTTGTACTGCCGCCCAGCCCCCGCTTCATCTCTTGGCCCTTCGAGCGAAGCTGTGAGCATCCCTGCGCCGCCCATGTTGGCCCGTCATTGTCCTCAAGAGGCATGCTTTTGTCGTATCTCAAGCCACCGCTACTGCAGGAAGTCACCGACAGTCCGCACATCAGGCGGATCATTCTGTCGATAGAAACAGAATTTGTCCAAACGACCTGTCGGACACCAATGCTGGGCCCTGACCGAATGATCCCGTCAATTACCTGCTTGGACTACACCTCACAATGGCACGAATGGCTGCAGCCGCTGGTCTCCACTGTACCGGCAGGGCCGGCGGTGTTATTTTCAGCCAATGAGCACTCAGTGAGTAATCACATGGTCAGACTCCTCCGGTGCCTCACGTGACGGCTGCGATCTCGATGAGTTGCACCCATCCGACTAATAAGAAGATGTACAGGACCGCTTCTGAATACCTTACAAGCCCAGAGCTATACACCGCTTTCCAAACCCGAAATCTTAGCACCAGATTGTAAATGCTTGTGTAACTAACTGGATGAACCAATCCCCCCAGTTACCAAAAACTATTTTTAAATCATATAAAACTTCCATTACCCAGAATTAAAATCAATCCCCCATTATATGGCGGAAATGCAATGAATCTCCCACTAACTGGCTCGTGAATGCTAATTGATATTAAATTACGGTATTACATTACTATTTACATCATGGGATATAACCTAAAAAAACAATATTTCTAAGCACAGAATTTTAGGTTAAGGTATATGGTGTTTCGTCAAGCAGAGCACGAATGATGAATGCGTGAAAGTTAAAAAACACAAGAACATCTCATAAATTTACACAGTCTGGTAAATTATTCCGTGACACCGCAATCCATCGCAATCAAAATATTTATAGGCATTTCCAAACCCGAACATTTACCCCTTCTTTCTTGTTCCGTAACGGTAGAAAACTCAGCCGATATTGTCGTTGAAAAAAGGCGGGAAAAACATCCACCGGAGATCAGTTGCAACATATGTTCGTAGCGAGCGCAAGTGAAGCTTGGACGTCGGTTCTTTTTTTCTTTTTTTTTTTTCCGGCAACAGAGACGCCTTGGAGGTGGTCACCCATTTTACTAGCACCGTTACAGTGGGGGCTTGCACCAAAAACTGCTCCCCTTATGGCTGAGCCATACCAGTGTAGGTACCCATCAGTTAAGAAACTTTAGGTTGGGACTCCCTCCCAACAAAGGGAGGTCACCCGCTAAACTTCCACCCCCATGGGTATCGATACCATTGGTCGTAACTATGAGAAAAGGGGGTACAGAGGCTGTTTTTACGTAGTCCTCTGTAATACCCAGCCCCCTGTGTGGTCAGGTTTGTTTTTCCAGATGTGGGATAGTTGTGGGTGGAGCACAACTACCGGTGGGGCAATCCTACTATCAATCTTACATGTGTGCTGAGCTGTGGTGAGAGAAGTAAGGAACCCTGTCAGCTTCTTCTGTTGTGTTGATTTATGGATCGTCCTGGTTTAGGTGTTGATTTTCTCCATAAAGGCCTTGATGATTTGTGTGGCGAGGTAAGCTGTTGGGATTGTTATAATTTTTCCTGCTTTCCAGAGAGATTTGATAACAATAGCTCCACGATTATGCGCAGAAGGTTGCTTGAAGAAGTTGCAAGATTGCAAAGCGGGAATGATATTGTTCAAGATGAAAGGGTGTGCATGGGTTTCATTGCAAATGTGTTTGACACACTGAAGTAGTTTGTTCCCGACATGTGTTACTTTTACGCATTCTTGGAAGGCGTGGATAGTTGTCTCTCTTAAAAAGGTTACATAGGGAACACATGTTAATAAAGGGTGGTGGAAACAACATGATGTGTTCTCTTATCTGTATAAATCTGAGAAGTATACGAAACATTTTGTCTTTAACTCCTGGTGGGATGAGGACGGATTTGATCATTGACGTTGTGGATTGGGTGGTAACTACAGTACCAAACTATTGGTGCCGTTTATATTGGTATTTGACGAGCTTGATGGTTTGTTTAAGGAGCACACGATATAGGCCCATCGTTTCGGGTTTTTTGTCATTTATTTTTCAGGATGGCTGCAAAGCGTTGTTTGCACATCCGAGGAATTTTTTGTCACGTGTATGGACTGGTGTTATATGACTTAAATCGTGGATCACCATCAGAGGGTTGTGAGTCTTAGAAATACCGAGGTCCTGTTATGCTTTCACTGTTTTAGTGGTGTACCCATCTGCCTCACGAGTTACCCGATAAAGGTAAAGAGGTGGTATGTCCACGAAACCTAAGAGGCTCCAGTATTCAAACTGGTCACTTGTTGTCTTTATTTATGACCGAGATGCATTTTGACCATGCATGTGGTAAGTCATTGCAGACTTTCCGAGGGATTTTTAGTTCTGCGGGGTTAAAATCTTCCTGATTGATTGGATTAAAATGTTTTGTGTAAAGGTTGCCTTCTTCTGAAAAAAGGTGTTTGACTTGTACTTCCTTTTCATATAGGAAGAATTCTATATGGTCTATTCCAAAGGGTGCGCCGTTTGGTATTGTTGGAAATCTGTTGAAGGCGAGGTATTATTCAAGGATTTCATGTCGCATTGGTATTGGTGGAAGGATGTCGGGGTATGTTTAATGAAGTTGCTTAGGGTTACAAATCAACCGGAGTGTTGCACCCATTTTTTGCGCAAGATTGTAATGCGGGAAACGAAAAAATGACCCTGTTTTGTGAAATTTTGTGACATACATGCGACTGATTTTTAGAGGTCCTGTGATCGACGAAGTAGTTTGTACACTCTCTGTGCGCTTTGAGCTGCAATGAGTATCTTTGGACACAACATACTGAGTCATCCTTCAGATTGTAGGGTAATGGCTTGATTTTTGTTGACGAAACGTAGCTTGCCGTCCTTTTTCGTGCCTGAGAGGTAGTTGAAAAGGCATTCATCACTTGTGTCAAACGTTTTGGTGGAGGGGGGTAGACATCTGATGTGTAGACGTATTTAGCCGTTAGGTACACATTGATGACGAGGATCCTGGTTAGTAGTGGAAGGTGGAATTTCACCCATACTTCCATGGCCTCTTGGATTTGGTTCTTAAATGTCTCCCACATTAAGGGGGATGAGATATCTTGATCGAGGTTGAGGTCTAGGACCCGTTGTGGTTGTGTTGTATGTTGGTAGGTAATGTTGACCAGTGTTGCACATTCCGGTCCTGTTCGAAGAATGCACGTTTTTAATGCATTGGCCTTGAGGCCCGTGAGCGCTTTGCATTCTTCCATGAGAGATGCAGCACTATCAAGGGCCTCTTGGTCCTTGGCAAAGATCGTTGTATCATCTGTGTATGCCCCAAAAGTGGGTATTACCCGCTTGGTTCTGATTGGTTTTGGTATATGAGTTTTAAGAAGTTGGTTGAGGGGTTCCATCTCGATAATGAAAAGCAAAGGTGCCAGGGGGCACCCTTGGCATCCACCGGTGAGAGTTGTGATATGCGCTGATTGATGGCCATTTACGAGGAAGTTTGTTTTGGTGTTCGTGAGTGTTAAGGTTATCCAGCGTATGAATAATGATGGGGAGCCCATTGCTGACATTCTTTCATATAAGTGTGGCTGGAGTAGGGTGTCATATGCTTTCTCAAAGTATGCCAGGACGAAGGTGAGGTCTTCCTTTGTGTGTCGTGACCAGCGCTGCAGGTCAAAAATGCATGAGAGAGTGTGTTTGATATTCCGCCCATGAACGAAACCTGCCTGTTTTGGGCTGATGATACGAGGAAGAATTTTATTGAGTCTGTTTGCGAGATTTTTGCCAGGATTTTATAGTTGGAGTTTATAAGGGAGGTAGGACGATGATTTTCCATGTCAGTGTGGTCCCCCTTTTAAAAGAGGAGGCAGGTGACCGAGTCCGTCAAGGTGGGATGACTCTCAAGGTTTGCTAAAAAATCCTCAAAGGGTGTTTGGAGTTTGGATAGGATTTCACAGGGATGGGCCTTGTAAAATTTACTGGGAAGCCCATCAGGTCCCCAACGTGTGCCCTTGGGCGATGTTCTGATAGCTTCCTATATTTCCTCTAGGGTTATTGGAACAGTTTGGTCATGAGTAATCAGTTGAGGGACCTGTGGGAGGCATGGTAATGTTGGCCTCTTGGATGCATTTGGCGGAGGTGTGTAGAGTTGAAGGTAGAAAGAAGACGTTATTTTTCGCATAGCCTTGAGATCACTAGTGATGACATTTCCTTCAGTTTTGAGAGCGGTGATGAGAACCACCTGTTTCCTTGCTTTGATGAGATTTGTGAGGGTTTTTTAGTGTTTTGCTAGTCCTTCAACATATCTTAGGTGTGCCATGTTGTGCAAGTGAAGTTGTGTGGAAAGAGCATACCGGGATGGAGTGGCTTCTAACTCCCTGACTCGATTTAGTAGTATGGGGTCCGATGGTTGGGGACAGAGGGCTTGTTGGGTATCCGTAATTTTTATTCTATATTCTTAATTGTCTCTGTTCTCCTATTATGTTCTTGAACGCTGAACTGCTTGACCTGTCGTTGGATGGATTTGATGAAACACTCCCAGAATGGCTAGTCATACTGTCGTATGATTTGAAGGCACTTGGGTCTGTCTAGAAGGGAGGTGTTGAATCTCCACAAACCTTTGCCGCTTGGGCCGTTTGAGTTAAAAAGAATCATGATCTCTGGGGCTGAGATGTGGTCCGAGAGGTCTGATGGGATCACGATGTGCTTCACCTCTTGTATGTGTGGGTTAAAAGCGTGGTTGTGGTAGAAATGGTCAATCCTTGACGATATTTTTTGGGTCGTGGAGTGGAAAATAAACACCTGAGTATTGGGATCTAGATTTTGGTAGGAGTCTATGAGGTAACGTTCTCTTAGTGTTTGTTGAAAGATTATAGAGTCTTTGGAGATATTTGTTGGACATATGTCTATTCCCCAGCATGTTATTTTAAATTCACTGGTGAGAATATCTATTGGGTTTGTAGCGAGGAAGTCATCTAGCTGTGTCCAGAAGGCTCATCTCTCTTTGACAACAGGAGGGGTGTAGATACATATTTTTTTGAAAGTAAGGTTCTCTTCGCGGAAGGTATGTTGCGAGATTCTTGGTGATCCCGTGTCACGAGTGTCAACAGGGGCGACCTTTCTTGGGTTCAAAACAAAGGTAATACCCCCTGTATGGCGTGACTCGGAAAACATCGCTACCACTTTCCATTTTTAGGTATTGTTTGAGTGTTGTGACCTTGTCAATAGAGTCAATCCTTGTATCCACTAGAAAACAGATGGCGGGTTGATGTGAATATAGGAATGAGAGGAGATGTGGGATTTTTGTTTGACTAGAAATACCGTTGATGTTGAAAGTGGGAATGTTGAATTGTTCTTGGAAGGGTCTCATTGAGGAGTTCTCCTCCTCTGCTGTGGACTTGGTTTTGCGTTTGTTATAATATTGGTCTTGGACCTTCTGTTGGAGAGTGGGTTGTTTCTTTGTTTTAGTAGTGCGACATAACTTTTTCCCCGATGCCAGATTATTTTGGTGAGGGTCTTTTCTTTTGAGTGTGCATAAGGGCAGTTTTTCCTGGTCTCCTCTGCTTGTTCCATGCAAAGTTATGGTGGGCCAAGGTATGGAAGGGCTCTGTCTTGCAGTTTGAGCCCCATCCCGGAATCCAATGTGTTATTGCGTGGAATTCTTACTGTTGGGAGTATCTGCTTTGACCCTTTGAGTTGGCTGGTCACCGCATGAGACGCGGCCATCATATGTACCGACAGTCTGTGCCTTGGACAAGTGGTGTCCGAGGGGAAGACGAGGGTTATTATGCTTGGTTGTTATGGAATACTTGTTGTGTGCATTGAGTGTCTCCCTTTGTAGAAGTTTTCAGGAGGGAGCTGCAGTGCTAGAGCCTACTGTGACCTTATCTGAGAATGTTGAAGATGTTGATGTGGCTATGTTGATGCTACCTCGGGTGTCAAAGGACGACGATTTGGTTGTTCCTTGTAATTCTCCTTCTGGTTGGCACGGGGTGATGGTGGGTGAGGTGTTTTTTGGGTGGTGTATGTCGCGTGTGCTTGAACCTACTAGTGAGAGGACTAAGAGAGGGAGGAGTTATTGAGTATGGGTTGCCTTGCTGAAGGGGGTTAAACACAGGCCTGAGTGGATATGGGTGTGGGAAAGACTAAAGAAGGTTGTGCTAATCCAGCAGATGAAGAAACGTTTCCTTTGATTTTGTTTCTTTGTCAGGAGGAGCACGTCGTGTACAAATGGTACTTTCCATGAGAAGGAAGATTACTTGCTATTGAAAGAATAGCTATAGTTTTGTCCGAGTCTTGAGATTCATAGTCTGCAGCTCTTGAGTGTGAAATAGTGCAGTTTTGCGCTGATTGAGCAAAATATTGTTCAAGAGGCACAAAAGGCAGAAACCAAATAATCAACTTTGGATCGTATTGTTTGTATCGAGACCTTGCCTTTGTCTGTTTGGGAGTAGTAGATGTCGGGTAGAAACCTGTGGCAGTGGTTGGGAGGTGGAACGTGGTAGGATATTTTGTTTCCGTTGTCTATGTCAGATAGAAAGAAACTACTTTTAGATAGTGTGTTGGTTATGTGATGTTGGAATGAAAAGGGCCAGGGAAAGGGAAATCTAGCAATTGCAATTGAGACGATGGGAACATTGATCAAAGGAACATGGAAGTTATTGCCTACTAATCTGGCTCGGTAGCTGGGCAAGTCCTCAAATAACCACACATTTGCTCTTCCTGCTTAGGGACAGTCCATCTTCAGATCCATTGCATGGGATGTAGCTTACACTGAAGTAATCAGGGTTGGATTAGGCCAGGGCCTCAGCGAGAACATTTGCCAAGGAGGGCCACCGACGGAGGTGTTATGTGCAGGGCTGGGTTGCCCGCTACATGTCTTGTGTGGCGTGAGGTTCCAGGTAGACACGACTGCTGGTGGGTGCTTGCTGGGGTTGCCATGGATGGCCCTACACAGTTGATTAGCAAAAAGACAGATGTTGGTTGAGGATGAGGGATAAGGTATGACATAAGTACAAAAGGGGTTGGTGACTGTACCCGAGCTGGTCACAGCTCGAAATTGTACTTCAGGCTGGCCAGGTTTCCATTGATGTTGACAACAAGATGTTCCTGGGATGTATTGGCCATGTATGCCGCACGGGCCGCATCGTGTGTCTTGGTGTTGATGTGGTCAAAGAGTTCGTCGAGCGAAATGCTAGAGTATTTGCCCCAGTACACATAGTTGCAGACATGATGTTTTATTCTCTTTCCTGCGTTCGAGAAGATGATCCCCTTTTTTGACTGCCACAATGGGACAAAAACAGTGTTCCCAATCTTACGTTCTGCAAGAGATGTTTAGAGGGAGTATGAACATGCATGTGGAGAATGGACGTGTGCGGATGATGATCGAGACCATACCAGCATGGTGTTGCACCTCATAAATGGTGTGGACACCGGTCAGTGGGTGCGAGCGCGAGAGCAAAAATATGTTATGATACTCCGTATGATGGTTGCTGGCACAAAAATTACAGACCAGCCCTGAGAAATTGATCATGACTTCTTTGGTGCAGTTCGAGGACAAAAACACTCGGAGGACTTCCAGAAAGGTTGGGTCATCCGGATGTGGCACATGGATGCTTAGAATCGTTGATGTGGTGATGCCAATGAGTGGCTGGACATGGCGGTGGAGATGTTCAGCATTGGCCAGGTAAGGCTTGCTGCGGCCATCAGGGATGTAGATTGACACCAGCCACTTGACGTCCTCAAATCCGTAAAACTCCGGGCTGTTCCTCAGAGAGAAATTCATCATGTATGGGTAGCACAGTTTGTAGGCCTCGAAAGCTGGACAGGTGACTTTGGTCACAATGACCTCCACCCTTGCCTCATGATCTGTGTATGGATGACAGATGGGAGAGACAAGTTTGAGATTGAAAGAATCAAACAGGGATGAGTGAAAAAGCAACAGACCTGCTGGCTTGTAGATGAAGGGGGAGTGCGCAATGGCCAAACCGGGGATGACGCCATCGTAGTCCTCAACTTGGACAAAGTACTAAGCCATGAGAACTTCCCCACAGAAAACCATTTCAGATGAAAAGATATTGGCGGAGGTCAGTGTAGACTCCTGGACGGGGTCCGGATGACGACGGTGCAACATCTCCAAAGAGGCATGGGCTATGCGGTCTCCCAGGTTAGCGACCGAGTTGGGGAAAGTCAGATAGAACAGCTGGTTGAAAATTGTTGTCATCCCTTCCAGGTCCATACTTGCCTTGTGTGCAAGTGATCGACGTTGGATGGTCCCTTTGGCTAGGAGCTGGCGGCGGGCAGCTTCGACATCAGATACCGGCCCGGTTACGAAAAGACCCCGGGAGCTAGGGGTGGCACAGTTGGAGCCAAGCGGATCCCTGTAAAATGTGTATGGCACAAACGTGCATGTGTAGTGTCCCAGAAGGTTAGGTAGATCCAAGCATACTTGTGTTGACACATACATGTGTGTACACTACGTAAAAAGATTTCATGTGATTTTTTATGGAGTAAAAATCGAATAAACTCAATGAAAATAACGTCCAATCCTTTTAGTCTATCCTAGGTCCTTTAAGAGGTAACTTAACTACACAATGTTTGCTAACATTCCCATCTGGACACATTCGAAACGTATTGTGTTACTATCGCAATGAGGGAGTCATTGATATCATTTGTTAAGTGGGGGGAATATCTCGATACCCATTGAGAGATCCCCCCTCTCTCAAAAATCAAAAGCGTATTAGGGGAGTGTACATGGGAGTGTATGTGGTGCACCTGCTGAAACATACACAAGTGTAATTGCAAGTTTAAATTTTACGAAACACATCTTAACACAATACAATTGTTTATTCTCCCCCCCTCTCATACACCACCCAATACACTGGCCTGATACAATTGTACTTTTTGGGGGGAGGGGAGGGGGAGGCTCTCTCGATATCCGACAAACCCATCTCCCACCAACTCCTCCTCCCCAACACCAAAAGTACATTGGGGGAGTGTATGTGGGAGTGTGTGTGGTACACGTACTGAGAAATACACAAGTGTATTTGTAGATGTTACCCCCCTGATCGTTGAATTTGTAGAATGGGTTTTTTGGAATTATATGTTCCTTGATTTAGACGACATTTTCCGTGTTTGAATTGTTTTCGTGTTCCTATTTCATCGAATTCATGGAAAATTGGATCCTTGAATTCAACGTTTTGTCTTGATCATATTCTAGCTGTCCCTAGAATTCGAGGACAGCGAGCGAACTACCGGTTTCGAGTTGCACACAATTCTACTGACAACCAGCACGTTAGCGCAATCTGACATAAGCATGTGTCTGACCCACGTGCGTGGGTCTGGCGTGCCATTCTGGGTACCCGCAATGAACATCCCACGGACGTGAACTCGACATAGCAATTTTCTATGTGCCTGTTTCTTTTGAGGAGACACACATTTGTTTGACCATAGTTTCTTTGTGTACCCAATAATTTGACCAAACCTGAAAACAATTATTTATGTGTTCCTGTAAATTCGTTGAACGAAATATCGTATCCAATTTGGCCAAGCAAAAAACAATTCAAACCGAATTAAAATATCAGGGGGGTATTTATACGAAACATCTCCTATCGTAATACCCTTGTGTTATTTTCTATACACCCCTCTCATACACTGCACAATACACAGGCCTGCTACACTTTTGCTTTTGGAGGGGAGGGGGGAGGGTCGCTCAATATTCGTCAAACCTATCCCCACCCCCTCCTCCCAAATACTAAAAGTGTATTGGGAGAGTTCATGCGGGAGTGTATGTGGTGCACGTACTGAAAAATACACAAGGGTATGTGTAAGTGTTATTTCTACGAAGCATCTCTTAGCGTAATACACGTGTGCATTTATCTTCACACCCCTCTCATACACTGCCCAATACACATGCCTGATACACTTGAGGGGGGAGGGTCGTTTGATATTCGTCAAACCCATCCTCCACCCCCCCCAAAACCGAAAGTGTAAAGGGGGAGTGTATGTGGGAGTGTATGTGATACACGTGTTGAAAAATACATAAGTGTGTTTGCAAAAGTTATTTCTGTGAAACATCTCTTAGCGTGATAAGCATGTGTATTTTTCTCCGCACACCTCTCATACACTGCCCTATACACTAACCTGATACACTTTTACCTTTTTGGGGAGGCGGGTCTCTCAATATCCGTCGAATCCATCTCCCCCCTAATACCAAAAGTGTAAAGGAGGTGTGTATGTGGGAGTATGTGGTACACATGCTAAAAATACACAAGTTTATTCACAAATGTTATTTCTACGAAACATCTCTTAGCGTCATATACTTGTGTCTTTTTATATGCACCCCTCTCATACACTTCCCAATACACTGGCCTGAGACACTTTTACTTTTTGGAGGAGGGGGGGAGAGGGTCTCTTGATATTTGTCAAATCCATCCCCCTTCAACCCCACCTGAGGAAAGCTACTCCTCCTCTTCCAACTCCGTGTCAATGTAGTCCTCGGACTCTGAGCTCTCACACCATGATGAATCAGGCGAGTCATCCACATTGTCTAGATTGTCAACCTGCGATGTCATGATGACCAAGACGTTTGTACCTTCTGCACCATTGCCTGCATCGCTTGCCCCTCCGTGTGTGTACCATTGTCTGCACCGTCAGAGTTCCCAGAACGTCTTGCCCGGCGTGCAACACTGCGTGATGTACCGCCTCTACTGTCGCATGTAAAGTCCACTTTCGTGCCGCCAGCAGCACCCTCCGCCACTCCCTCTGTCCCACCGCCAGCAGCACCGCCTGTCCCACAACCAAAACCACTGCTTGCCACCCCCTCCATTCCACCGCTAGCAGCATCACTCCCTCCACCACCACCAGCTTCCGGTGCCGTAGCACTTGCAACAAGCTCAACTGCCACTAGCTCCCGGCTGCCAGCATTTACGGCCAGCTCTCTAGCACGCATGGTAGCCATAGTGGCCGGAGAGAGTGCAGGCGGGTTCTTGCACAAGCATGGGTGTCTCCTTTGTGCCTGCCCTTGGAGCATATGCACTCCCGTTTTTGCCAAGTCACCTGGTCCATGCGCTTGGAGCGTGGTTAATCACGGGAGCTATCCACACCCGGCTGGTCCCACCCACGCTGGGCATACTACAACTTGTGGAGGTTGACTCCTGGCATGCATGACTTGTACGTCCGGCGCCATGCCATCTGAGTCAAGTACATGTCTCTGTACAGCTGCGGTTTGATGCCTTCGTCCAGCATGAGCTCCACAACGTGCTGGCAAGGATGCCCGTACTCTGTCGCATCCTGGCATGGATGACCTATACTCATCGCGTTTGAAGTTGTGTGGCTACCACACGGCACAGGATACGTAAGGTGAGTTCACTATTCCCATGGAAGCCCAGGCTCGTTGTCTCCACCGAACAGGTTCTCGTAGCCCTTTTCCGAGGTTCGGAAGATCTCATCATGCGCGCGGTCAAACTCATTGTGCGTGAAAGTGCTAGCCAGCCTCCACATGATGTCTGCTATTGCTGTACCCACCTCTGACTTGACGTTCTCGCACAGATGTTGTCCGTAGTAGGTGTGAACGACGCCAGGCAACTGATGCTCCACAGGGGCGATGAGTCCTGCGTCCTTTTCGCTGATGACCGTGGCCCCGTTGTGCCGAGCTGTCAAGAACCTCTCTGCAAGACATTGGAAAAACCAATCCCAGTTCTCCTTATCCTATTGTGGGCACATTGCCCACGCCATGAGCACGTCATGATTGTTGGCATCCTAGTACAGTGCCAGGAGCAACACTCGCTTGAAGCCATTTCTTTTAGGAATGTACCGTCCATGCAGAGCAAACACCTCACATGTGGCTACCCGTTCCGACAAGCACCCGGGGCAACAAATGCACGTCGGAATAGGTAGTTCTTGCCTTGCTCCGTACATGCCACACTATGTTGAACAACCTTCTTCAACAACAGGGAGGAGTCGCAAGAACAGGACACATATGGCTCCATACGTGCAGGACACTGTAAAGCCATAGCTAAACACTAAAAGGCTTCAACATACTTACAGCAACGATGTAGGTTGGGAACAGCGCCGACAGGTGGCTTTTCTCGTCCATCAGCTTGGGAAAGGCCTTCTCCTTGACATGGTGTATGGCATGGTACGTCGAGCGCTCCCCGGTGCGTACTTTCACAATCTGCTATAAGGCCTTTTGACGAGGTACAAGGCTCCATGGAACCAGCGAGCTCGATGTGGCATAACACCCACACGACCTTCTGCGATGGGTCACCTTTCGTGCCAGTCCGGCTTCACTTGTGGCCCTTCTTGAAAGAAATGATGGTGACGTTGCTGGTCTTCCCTTGCCACCGTGCCTTGAGTTGCCACATGCAACCCGTGTACCTCTGGTGGGCACAGCGGGCCTCTAGCCACGTCGGTTTGCTTGTGACGAAGGTGACCCTCATGTGTGCGGAAACCACATAGTCGTGGACCACCTCGAGGCAGGCTTCCATGTTCCTGAAGGCATTGTCGCCAGGGAAGTTGACGAGGGCGTCCTGTTGGGAACCCTTTCTTGGCTTGGTGCCCTTGCTCTTCACGCTGGCGCCCCGGGAGTCCGTCGGGGGAGGGGGGTATGTTCATCATCAGACAATCCTGTATCGAGGGGCATGGGAGAAGAGTTCACAGTTGCCAAGAAGATTGGTGCATGATGTCAACAAAAATAACAGGGACACCGATGCACCGTACTTGGATGGAGCAGCAAATCCAAGCTAGTATAGAATGACGCCATGGCGTTTTTCACGAGTGCAATCCACCCGCTACCGGGGGGCGAAACGGCCTGACGCGGGAGTCACCATTCAACAGCATCGGACGCTGTTCTCCACGCTCTAGAGAGTGTGGAGTTATGTGCACTTCAACCTGGAGGTGTTCAACCCAGCAAGCCCCTTCGAATTCGTTAAACACGAAGCCGTTCGTGTAGCCTTGGGAAACGCGGGGCTCCTCCTCCTCGTCGGAGCTACCGACGGTCGCTTTGAGGGGAATGTAAAAGCGGAACAAGGGTGGATCCATTACTCCCCCCGTAGGGACAGTATGCAGTATCATGCAAGGTAATATATATCGTACCCACCTAACGGTCACCTTCATGACCATCATACCCACTTATCGGAGTTGAGAACAAGCTCAAGTGCCATGGCGAGCGGGATCACTAGAGGGGAGGGCGGAACCTAAAACACGGGACATGTTTGCCATGGTGTGCAAGTGGCACGAACAAGACACCGAGGGGAAAAACAAGCTAATGCATGTCATTCAACATGATGAACCGCGGGGTATCATGTCCCATGCTGCTCCTAATGCCCATTGCGTTGGAATCATCGAAACATGGGCCCGGTTGGCCGGCTGTAGGAGCACACTCCCAATATGTGTCGACGTGGCTCGCGTGTGGCATTCAACACTGTTGTTGGTGGATGCAAGGGACCGGAACTTCGGATGTGACAGCCGAATATTTGCCAACGTGGCTTGCGTGCAGCAACAGTTATCGTTGAGAAGATTCCAGGAAGCTTCCTAGCCTTTCTGCTTGCTAGCCTGACAGCACGGGTCTGGCTGGTTGACACACATGTCATGCAAGGGACAGCAAGGGTAGGGAGAGACACGTGCACTTGTATCTCAAGCTTCAACTGAAGTAAATGCAGAGAGAGATAAAAAATGACAGGTCCACAGCATAAATAGCCGCCGTGGCTCACGGCGGGTGGCGCACACGGCGGTGCCTGTCAAACTTGAACCGGCCCAAAACCACTGTTTTGGCCATAATTCTGCGCACAAGCGTCCAAACGGAGCGCCGTCTGATCCTACGGATGCACAACGAAAAGAGAGACACAACGACTGGTCACATGCCTACGTCCGGGAACAGCCGGAGAGTGTAAGAAAACAAACATGTAAATCAGCCTGGCAGGGCTGTCCACCGAGAAAATCCTGAAGACCTCCAAACGTAGTCCGTGGGCTGTGGGAGCCCTCTGGTACACTGGGTAGGCTGCCAGGCTGCCTCCAGCGGGTGGAGCATCACCTCAGGGAACTCTGTCTCCAGCTGGGTCCGCCTCAAGGATCTGCACGAGCATGGACACGGCCGAGTGGTCACAACCAACTGTACAACTGTGTATGACTGACAACATCACAACACTCCCCCATGACCCGATGGTACGCATGTCCATACACGTGCAGAACGCGTGCCGGTGCAACACAGAGTGCTCAACAGGGACCCGGACAATCACCCACTCTCGGACAGGGGTCGCAATCCGACGGAACGAACAGCCCCGAGGAACTTCCCACGTGCCAGTGCCTTGGTCAGGAAGTCAGCGCGCTGCAAGTCTGTGCCCACCCAGACGATGGAGATCAACTGCCGCTCCACCAGATCGCGCACGAAATGATACTCGACAGCGATGTGCTTCGTGCGTGCGTGGAACACACCAGAGTTCTCAGCGATCGCGAGAGCACTCTGGTTGTCGCATCGGAGGATGATGGTAGGCACGGACTGACCCAAGCACTGGAACAACCGCTGCAGCCACACCGCCTCAGCGGCGCCAGCGCCCAGAGCAACATACTCAGCCTCTGAGGAGCTGCGAGCAATGCACCCCTGCTTGC
>SZWC01008342.1:0-48740 GCA_023375785.1 Penium margaritaceum
ACACGCACTTACACGCACTTACACGCACTTACGCACTTACACGCACTTACACGCACGTACACGCACTTACACATACTTATACGCACTTACACGCACTTACACGCACTTACACGTACTTACACGCACTTACGCGCACTTACACATACTTACACGCACGCATACTCACTTACACGTACTTATACGCACTTACACGCACTTATACGCACTTACACGTACTTACACGTACTTACACGCACTTACATGTACTTTCACACACTTACACACACTTACACACACTTACACGCACTTACACACACTTACACGCAGTTAATTGCATTTTTATGTACATATACGCATTTACACGAACTTACACGCACTTACACGTACGTACACGCACGTTCAAATACTTACATATACTTACACGCACTTACATGCACTTACACGTACTTACATGCACTTACACGCACAGTTACAGCGCCTTCCATAATCCTTCTGCCACTACTGTCGCAGTGCGTTGGCGTAGAGCACCGTCCTGGGTCATCTCCCAGTATTTGTTGATGGCGCCATGCCAATGCTCATATTGCTGCTCTGTCGCGGAGATGTCTGCAAATCCTGTTGCTGTGTTCTGCATTCCCCATCTACTTTCGACGAGCCCGACCAGGTAGCCCCATCTCCAGACCTTTACCGTGGTCTTTCGGTCTTGCAGTTTCATCGTTCCTGCTGGCACGTGTGTGGCGTGGTAGATGGCGAGCGCACAGGCGCGCTCCTGGAGCAGGTGTACATAGCGGCGTGTGGGGTCTGCGTTCTGGTCACGGCAGACCAGGAACCACCACTTCCGGGCAGCATTCACGTGGCGGTCTGGGTGTTCCGTGTCGAGAAGTGTCGCCACACCCGCCATGGCCTGCGCCGGGCGGAGATTGAGGAGCTCGCGGAGTGCCGAGATGAGGCGCTCGGCCCCAGCCGTTTCCAATAACAGCGCATGTCGTGCTCGCTCCCCAAGGGCAAGAGCAGTTTTGGCGGCGCCCTTCAGGACCACTTGCTAGGCGGGGTTGAAGAGGGAGCTCCCCAATTGTGCGCGGACTACTTCCGGGAGTTCGTCCTGCAGGTGGAGGATGACGCTGCTCACCACATCCAGCAGGTGGTCAGCCTTGGGTTGGTCTCCGCTGTCACTGGGGCTCTCCTCCAGATGAGTCTGTGCGCCCTCCATGATTGTTCTGGCACTGAGCAGAGGTTGTGGTGTCCCGCGCGCCGGGCTTACTCGGGATGCTGGTGGGGAGGATGAGTGCGCAATTGGCGCCGAGGGGCCGGGCGGCGCGCCTGCGGATGGCGTCGCTGCTGGGGGTGTGGGAAGGCCTGGTGCCGGAGGTGCTGCTGCTGTTGTCGCGGAAGTGCCTAGGACCGGGGGTGTTCCCGGTGGTGCTGTCGCGGAAGGGCCTGGTATCGAGGGTGCCCTAGGTGATGCTACTACTGCTGCCGCGGAAGGGCTTGGTGCCGGAGGTGTCGTAGGTGACGCCGCTACTGCTGCCGCGGAAGGGCTTGGTGCCGAAGGTATCCTAGGTGATGCTGCTGCTGTTGCCACGGAAGGGCCTGATGCCGGAGATGTTCTCGGAGGTACGCCAGGTGAGGTTGCTACTGCTGGTGACGCGGACCGTCCTGCGCCAGCCATGGCTCGGCCCGCGGTCTGTCGTCGGAAGGTTCGTCTCGTGGCACCCTCACCCCCCTGTTTGAAGGCACGGACCCCGCGCTGGAAGGGCGAGCCATTGCGGATGCTGTGCCGTGGTTGGCACTCGAGTTGCGAGTGACACGGCAAGTGAGCTGAGTGCCGGAACCGGCTGGTGTGAGAACCATGGGAGAAGGGACGGAGAGCGGGCGAGCTGAGGTGAAGAGGGGAGTGAACGATCGGACGCCAGAGACAGAAATGAGATTGAGAATGCTGGCGCCGAGCAATAGATCCGCTTGGCGCGGCGCGAGCCAACCAGCCGCCAGGAGCATGTTATATGTGCGAACATCGCACACCTAGACAGTGTGCGGTGCATGCACATTGGCGACCTGGATGGGAAGGGCCGTGATTTTTCCGATGGGTGCATCGATGGCACCGGTGGATATGGAGAAGCGGAGCCGGGTGGGGGTGATGAGATGGTCGAGTTTCAAGGTGCGGGCCATCCACAGCGCGATGGTGGTATGGGTGGCGCTGGTGTCCACAATGGCCACAAACTTTCGGCCACACACCCATACGTGGCACCAAGCCGCGTGGACCTCAGCACGTTGCGGCGGACCGGGCACCAACGGGGCGGGAGCCCATGTGCATGGCGCGCGGCAAGCATGGGCCCGGACGCGGGAGTGTGTCATGACGATGGCACGAGCCACCATGCGGACGCCGGGATTTCGGGTGAGGGTGCAGGAGAGATGGATGCCGGCGGGGGAGAGGGAGGGGTTCACAGAGGAAAAGAGGTGTTGGAGCCGGTCCGCAGACACGGGGGAGTGAATGAGAAAGTCGACCAGGGAAAGATGGTGACGTGGCTCGAGGAGAGGGGAGGCAGATGGCATGGGGGATAGCGTTGGTGGGGTGGTGGCAACCACCACAGCAGCGGGAGTCCGGCGGGAGTGTGGCAGGGAAGATCGAGGGGGGAGGTGTGCCGCAATCTCCTCGAGTGTACATCCGCGGAGTGTAGGGTTGAAGCGGCGGGTGAACTGAAGACCAGTGGTATGGAGGGCTGGGAGGGTTTCCGCGGTCCCCAGCGACTCAGCAGGCTCCAGCTCCGATATGAGCTGCTATACGGCCGTAGATTCTTCATCAGTGCACTCGCGAGCGACGCCCTCCCACTGAGGCTCGACGTCCGCTGGGAGAGGAGCTGCGGAAGGGGAGTCCGTGAGGTCGTCCCGCATTTTCACGGAGTACGGCCAGTCGGCGCGGGGGAGGCGGCTGAGAGCATCCGCCTTCCGATTGGCGAGTGCGGGCTGGTATTTGATTTTCATATTGTAGCCCTGTAGGAGGAGGGCCCACTAGGCCAGGATGCCCCCATGGTTCTACGTCGTGAGAAGCCATTGAAGTGCTTCGTGATCGGTGAGAACCGTAAAGGGCTTGCCATTTTTGATGTAGTCGCGGAAGTGTTGGAGGGCCCATAACACAGCCAGGTACTCGCCTTTCACTGGTGGATAGTTGCGCTCTCCGTCGGTGAGGACGCGGCTGGCGTACGCAATGACGCGCTGAACGGGCTCCTGGATTGGTTGCGACAGGACGGCGCCGAGACCGTCCCGAGACCAGTCGGTGGTGATCGAGAAGGGGAGATTGAAGTCTGGGAATTCAAGCATGGGCGCGGTGACAAGTCGATGCTTGATTTCCGCCCAAGCAGCGGCACACTCCGATTTCCATTCAAAGGGGCTGTCTTGATGGGTTAGCTGCTGGAGTGGGCGGATGATGCGGGCGTGATCGCGGACGAACTTGCGGTATAAGGAGACGAAGCCGAGAAAGATCTTGACCTGCCATGCGGTAGTGGGTTGGCGCCACTCCTGGACTGCCGCGATTTTTGCGGGGTCGGTTTTGATGCCGTCGGCACTCGTGACGAATCCAAAAAAGTCCATCTCCGCGGCTCCAATGGAACATTTGGCAGCCTTGAGTTTGAGATTAGCAGTGCGAAGAGCCGAGAAGACGGCGGAGAGGGAGGAGAAGAGGTCCGAGAAGCTGTGAGCTGCGACCATGATGTCGTCATTGTAGCAGCTCATGTTGGGAATACCGTAGAGAGTGGAGTCCATGACGCGTTGGAATGTGGCGCTGGCGTTGGGGAGTCCAAACGGCATACGGGTTAAGGCGTAGAGGCCCTCGGGAGTGACGAAAGCGGTCTTGGCCATGGAATCTGGGTGCATGGGGACGGCGTGGAAAGCTGCCTTGACGTCGTGTTTCGCGAACCATCCGCGCCCCTGCTGGCATTCGTGGATGTCGACTATCAAGGGCATGGGGTATGTGTCTTCTTCCGTGACCCGGTTGAGGTCGTGGAAGTCCATGCAGAAGCGTTTGGACCCGTCCGGCTTGCCGACAATGACCAAGTTGGCCCGCCAGGGGCTGACAATGGGGACGATCACACCCGGCGCCTTCAATTCCGCGAGTCCTTCATTGATGATCTGTTCTTGGTCCCGGAGGATCCGGCGGACTTTCTGCTGGATTGCGACAGCCGCACCGGTGTTGATGACGTGGAAGGTGTTGACCGCTCCAAGGTCTGTCGTAGATCCAGCAAAAATATTGGCAAAGGATTCCAACAGCTCCCGGAAGTCCTGCTTCTGGGCTGGCGAGAGGCGGGGGTGAAGGATATGGTCCCACCGCGGTGGTGAGGGTGGCAGTTGGTTGCGGATGGGGTAGAAATCATCGTCGTCGTCCAGAGGAAGACCCTGGCCAAACACTCGTTCATTGTGCTACCATAACCCCATAAGACTTGCTCGCACCCCTGGCTCTGCATGATCCGTGGAGAGTTCACGCCATTCTTCAATGGAGATCTGTTCCGCGTCCACAGTGGCCTCCGCGGGTATCGGGGTCGTCGAGGAGCGTGCGTGCACATCTTCTTGTGCCGTATCTGAGAAGGAGAAGGGTGAGGCGCCTGTTATTGGCAGTGTGACTCGATCGCCCACAGGTATGAGAGCGTACTCTTTCGTGCCCGCAGCGGATGTGAGTTGCAGAACACCCGGGGAAAACAGGAGATTGTCCTGCCGTGGGAGGAGATAGTCCATGCCCATGAGAACATCATATGTCTAGGCCTGTGTGACTTGGACATCCATTGGTTCAGGAAGAGAGCCCACCTGCAAAGGCAAACCCCGTACTTCTCCATCTGCGTAGTCCATTTCGCAAGCGGAATTGCTGAACAATCGGCGCGTGGGGAGGATGCGGTCTGTCCATCCAATGAGGCACAGGACGCGGAGGACCACAGTAGTGTGTGTGGCCCCTGTGTCGATGATGGCAAGGAATTTGCGGCCACAGATCCAGATCACGTAGCAGGCTACCTCGTAGTGGCGGTCATCACGGGGAGGTGGTTCCAGTGGCTGTGGTGCCCAGCCCCAGTCCATCTCCTCCGTGGTCAATTCTGGAAGGGTCTCCGCCACGACACGTCGGGTATTTTGAGTACCGTGGGGCGGATTGGTGCAGGTAAGGGGGATCCCGACAGTCAGGAGGCGATGGTTGGCTTTGGTAAACTCTTCTCTTAGCCGCAGAGGAAGTCGAAGAAGTTCACGGAGGCGATAGGAGTGGTGAAGAGTTTATCTACAGGGTCTGTGGAGTCGGATGCAAGGATAAGGGTGGGTTGCGGTGCATGTGAGGTAGTTGTAGCAGTTGGGAGTGGCGCAAGCGCGGGATCCGTGGGGTGCCGCTTTTCCGGGGGTCGCACGGATCGGGCAGTGACAACTTCCTGTAGCCGGGCCTCAGCGGCTTCCGCTCGTCGCCGCAGATCGTCTTAGGCCTGTGCAGCTTCCTGTAGATCCCATCTGTGGAGTTTGATTATGCGGGCTCGTGTGATGAGTTCCGTCTCCTTGGGTGTGAGCGTCACTTCAGTAGTCTTGTCCTCAGCCATGGTAAGCCCAGCTTCACGTTGCGGGCTCCAGACGTGGGGTTGGGTGGCGGATTTGGCAGGAGGCCCGTGCCAGTCCCTTGGATCACTGGATCCTGCCCAGTGGGATGCGGATGGGGTTGCGGCTGCTGCTGCTGCTGCTGCTGCCGCTGCTGGTACTTCTGCTCCGGACCAGGCCATGTCTGATTGTAACATTGTTGCCACTGCTGGACCATAGGGTCTTGGGGTGCTGGGTCAGGGCGCGGAGCGGCCTGTCGCTTGCGAGGGCAGTCCCGAGCAATGTGTTCTAGGATTTGACACGTGTAACAAGCTTTCGGCTTTTGCTGCTGTGGAGGCGTGGTCTGTGAAGAGGAGGGTGTATGGGTGTCGCCGCCTTGGTACTGTCGGGTGGACCGCTGTCTGGTGAAGATGGGTGTGGCATCTTGTATCGCGTCTTGTAGGGAGAGATAGCGGTCAACAATCATGAGGCTGCTAATCTCATCTGGAAGTGCACGGATGAGGATTTGCAGCAGGACTCACAGTGGCAAACATCCCCCCTGCGGGCTCTTGGCCACTGAAGTCCAGGTCAGGAACTGGTCCAAGAATCTGCGGATATCATCATCCTTTCGCATGACCTCCTTCTCTATCTTCCGCAGCGCTTCTTCCTTCGTCAGGTGCTTGAAACGTTCAATAAGGGCATTGCCAAAGTCCTCGAAGGAAAAGAAAGGCACCCGCGCATTGTACCAGTGAGTTGCAGCCCCTTGGAGGTGAAGCTCTGCCGTGGCGAGGGAGAGGTCAGGTGGAATCCGGCCGATGCTAGCATAGAGGGTAATCTGCTTGAGCCAGACCCAGGGATCTTCCTCCAGAGCACCCTTGAAGGAGTTCAACCGTGGGATGTTGGCAGGTTTGGAGCGGATATATTATAGCTGTGGAACGGTGCTCCGGCTAGTTGTCAACGTAGTCACAGCATGTGGGGGCGGAATGGTTGCAGACGGGACTGTAGAGTATCCAGTTGGAAGATTCGGCATCTGCGACTGTCCCGCGGACATGGGAAAGCCTTGCTGCATGGGTGGGGGAAGCAGGTACCAAGAAGATGGTGCTGGTGCAGTAGCATTGTAGGATGTGGAGAAGGATGTCATCCCAGAGAGCGGAACCTGGATCCCGGGCGCCGAGGACATCATCTGGGGTACCCAATACGCCTCGTTGGCAGGTGCTGCGCCCGCGGAATAGGGCTGGGCCGCTGGTCCCATATTGACAGGCATGGATGCCACTGCCCCGACTGATTATTGTGTCCCATATTTGTGCTGTGGTAGCAGGTGCGAGTGGCCCATCATCATTGGTGGCGGCTGCGGCGCTGGAGGTGGTACTCCCGCCGGCACTGCTCCAATCAATTGCTGATGGGGACTTTGCTGAGCCATTGCCGGCGGCTGCGGCATTAGTGGTGGTGCACCCGCGGGCATTGCTCCAACAATTTGCTGATGGGGAACTGGCTGAGGGGCCATTGCTGGTGGCTGCGGCGGTGCACCAACTACATGCGTCGGCAATGTCATCCCCACCAGGGGGGTGCCCACGGACAGCGGGTGTTGTGTTGCCCACAGGGGCAGATTGGTAGCGGAAGGCTGGATCATGGTACTCATTTGTGTCACACCTCCAGGCGTCTTCTGCTGATGGGCCAGTGGTTGAGTCCCTATTGGTGGCACTTGCGTTGGGGCTCCCTGGTGAACAACGCGTCCACCCTGAATCCCTAGCTGCGTCATCCCCGCAAGGGGTGGAATCGACACTCCCGCTTGCGGCAAGGATTGCCAAGGCTGCTGGACCGGTGGTCCTGGGGCCGGTGGGGCTCTTGCGTGCATGGCACCGGTTGTTGCCTATGATGCATATACCTGCTGCTGCGGAGGTGCAGTCGTGATGGTCGGGAGGGGGTACTCCCATCAATGGTGTGCCCATACTCAGCTGGGTGGTTCTCTGCTACAATTTTGGGCCAGACGCGGAGGACTGCGGTAACACTCCTGTCAGGCCTACTCCCAGAGACGGCTGCGACAAGTATATCAGTGGCTGAGAGGGCACGACGGGTTCCCCCGTCGTCGCTTTCTCCAGCTGGGAGGGCTGATTTCCCGGTGTGTGATTCATGATCAGCTGCGCGGATCCTGGTGCTGATGAAGACGCTTGTGTCTTCTGCAGCTTGTCTCCCTGGTGAGGTGTTGGCAGGCCCACCTGCGGCTACCGTGGTTCTGACGCCATCACACCTTCCGGAGCCGTCCCCGCCAGCTGCCGCGGCAGGTTGGAGTCCGAAGGCACCCCAAGCACGGGAGCCAGTTGTTCCATCTGCTGGAGCTGGTCGTTTGTCGTCAGGATCTCGGTAATATCTGCTTCCTCGCGGTTCGGTAGTAAGATGTGCTGATGTACTTTCGAAGGGGCGTGTTGTACCGCGGTACTGCCGGCCGCCGTCGACGGCTGCCCACCACGACGCCGGTAGAACAATCCGCGATAGGCTTTGAGTCCTCCACCATCGGAGTGTTGTTCCAATGATGGCAGAGGATCGGAGAACCACGGGATTGCCGTAACCACGGCCTCCGGTCCCTCCGACTCGTTCTGGGACTGACTGGGTCCGCGGCTGCCATGGTCAAATATTGTCTCCACTTCCACGCGTTTGCCGAGAGCATCCATGATACGACGCGAGTGCAGCTGTTCCAGCCACTCGTTCACCCGCCGATGTAGAACCAGCGGGTCAGCGCCTGGTGAAGAGCTAACTAGGGTGCGGGACAACACAGGCGGGGAATTCTGGATATCCGCATAGCAGGTAGCACGACGCGACAGGAAGCACCGCACGGACAATTGCTGCTGCCGTCTCATGCAATCTTGATGCACAAAACTTGCTGCCGACATCAATGACTGATCTGAAGGTCAAGTGTAGTTCCGCTAATCAGAGAGCAAGGAACTGTTCATGCTCACCACACCATGACACTGATATTCCCAATTTTGCCGTGCCTCTAACTATCTCCACGCAGTCAGAATTCCGCGCAGCCCGCGGAACACGCACTTTCCACTACTATCACAATTCTATCCAGGAATGTAGCGGAATCACCATAATCCTAGCTACTATCAGTTATGCGGACCAGAGACTTGAATCTTTGTGTACAAATCTCACCGACAACTGACACTCCACGATCCCCTCCTTGCCACACGGGAGCCGCCACCGCATGGCTTCCAGCTCCTCTCCGCAGAACCCTGGTTCCGCGGACGTGTGCAAGTGAAGGCACCGTCGGCAGCTCACTTCGCTCGGACTTTTGGCTCCCCGCGCACACAACCCCGCGGTCCACGAACAGTGATCCAAGAGCTACAGAAGGCGCGGAGACAGTGGAACAGTGAGCAATGAGAGCGGTTGAATGTTTTAAATGAATCTTTGGCAGAGTACATGGAAGCGGAATCTTGCTCACAAAACATGGAAGACTGAGTTGCACTTGCGCTACTGCGACTGAGGCCCTTTTCTACTTGGAACTCCGCACGGCATGTCTACATGCCATTGGTCTCGTCCCACACACAGTATCCTCCTTCCTCCTATTGGGACTCCACGGGGTGCGACTACGCACCGCGGGTCTTGTCCTCCGTCACCCACACACGCATAGTACATCCTTTGTTGGTCACCTTCTTCATCCGCGGCTTGTGCACGCGGTTCTTCATGTTTTTCCTTGAATCTTCGTCTTCTGCGGTGCGCCTTCCAGGGCTCCTCCGTAATTGATGCCCGATTGCTTGCGCTGATTGGATGTTCTCTCCCCTCATTGCTCAGCCTTTCCGCTAATCTATCTGCACCCTGTGAGTGATCGCGGATCTTCCCGCAGCTTCTCCCTGTTCTCCTTGTACCGCGGATTCCCCGCCACTACTTCCCGCCTCTTTCCTGAGTCAGGGGAACTGCCGCATGTAATTGTGCTAACCTGCGACGGCTGTCCTGTTAGAAACTCCGGTCCTTGTTGCCCCTGGATCCGTGCTACCCCTCGCTCAACCGCATCCGCGGGAGCCATCGTTCCATGCGCGGATCTTAGTCTGCCCCCTTCCTCCTCCGCGGATGGTTCCTCCTGCGGAGCTGCGGCCGGATTGTGCTTGACAACACCCCTAACACTTTGGAAAACGGGAAAAAACACAAGGACCGAAAAATCGACCCTGGAGCCGACTCACTCATTCTCGGTGCCAAAATCGTTAGATGTTGCTACAGTTGCTGCTGTGGTATGCACTGCATGCCTGGCATGCTTGCATGGTACACGTCAGCTATTGTAGCCCATGTATTGGCTGCTAAGGGTGGAAGTGACATGAACAAACGAATAGCTGCTTGCATACTATCAAGTGCAATCTAGAACTGGACGCCCCTCAGCCGTTTCGCTCATTTTATCCACGAATATTTTGTTTAACATTTTTATGAGGATTTGAAAACGGGTTTTGACATATTGGGTGTAAGTGTTGCTGCTTTGATGCAGTCCATGTTTCATGCTAACCGTAGGTTTCAACGGGAACAAATTAAGTTCGTGCACTCCGACGATCCTTGGATTTCTCGAAAATGGATGGACATGCATCGCCGTTGTGGATACCACATCGATCATCAGTGAAGCTTGTACGGTCACGATGCTGTCATGAAATCATCGTCGTCAGCTTTGCGTCTGTCGGTGAAGCAACGTGCCGCACTGCATCACCAACGTGTCAATGGAAGCGGCCTGTCGTCTGGACGGGCTGAAAGAGCGTTGTTGGCAGTAAGTCACTGCCCTTCTCTTCGCCGTCAGCGTCGCACACCAAGTGTCGTTTGGCACTTGGTGTGCAACGACATCGCACGATGGCAACCCATCAGACCCCGTCATCCTCACTGCCCTCCAGGGGAGCATCTAGTGCTGCAGGGACCGTCCAGTCCCCCAACCCATCCTCTGTCACCGAGCCATTTGATGCCTCCCGATGGAATCCTCCACGGGAGCGTCAGGTCTCGGGGGACTACCTGGCGAAAGAACTCAGCAAGCACTACGAGCCATACCCCACCAAGTCCAAGAAGGCAGGGTGGAGGTGCGGTTCCTGTGACACCATCAAGTCTGGGTGCTGCGACCACATCCGCGGTCACTTCTCTGGAGACAATAGCAGCATCGGCAAGTGCCCCCATGTTCCACCAACGTGCCGAGACGTGCTTGGCCTGGAGCGCGAGCAGCCACCGCCGGCCGGATGGAAGCCGCACAAAGAACTTCTGTACAAGGGGCTCGGGCCAAAGTGGGGTACCAAAGACAAGCCCGCTGCGTGGGTCAAGCTATGGGAGAAACTGGAGAAGCAGACGACAGCTGCGGCAGCTGGGGTGACCTTCGAACCAGACAGTGATGATGAGGATGCCCAGCCTGGCAGCAGTGAGCAACCTCGGCCAGCCGTGTCAGCTCTACTCAGCCGAGCCGACAAGGTACCTCTGTTTGACATCAGGCGAGCCTCCAGTTTCCGGCAATCTTCCATGGACCAGCACATTGAACGTGGTCATAACGACAAGTGCCAGCTGTCCATTGTCAAGCTCATGTGCATTGGAGCTCTTCCAATCTCATTCTGCCGTGAAGGTGTGCTGCTAGAAGTGGTGAAGTCGGCCAGGAAGACCAGTTCAGAGTTCAAGCTACCAAGCTGCAATACCGTCATCAGTCATCTCCTTCCGAAGCTAGACAAAGAGCTAGAGGAGCTGGATGCTCCCATGAAGCAGGNTGTCAGCTCTACTCAGCCCAGCCGACAAGGTACCTCTGTTTGACATCAGGCGAGCCTCCAGTTTCCGGCAATCTTCCATGGACCAGCACATTGAACGTGGTCATAACGACAAGTGCCAGCTGTCCATTGTCAAGCTCATGTGCATTGGAGCTCTTCCAATCTCATTCTGCCGTGAAGGTGTGCTGCTAGAAGTGGTGAAGTCGGCCAGGAAGACCAGTTCAGAGTTCAAGCTACCAAGCTGCAATACCGTCATCAGTCATCTCCTTCCGAAGCTAGACAAAGGGCTACAGGAGCTGGATGCTCCCATGAAGCAGGCATGGGACATGTACGACACGTCTATTGCCGTGGACGAGTGGGCCGACTGCCAGGTCCGGCCCATTTACAATGCCATGGCCTGCAACGCACCGGGTTTCAGTTAACCTCTTCTCCAGAGATGCAAGCGGCCTCAGTCGGGATGCAGATCACACTGCAGCCATGATTGAGGCCGCCATAGAGGCGGTGGGGGTGGGCAGAGTGGTGTCGATGATCTGGGACAATACCTCAGTCAACAAGAAAGCATTCAGTGACCTCAAAGCAAAGTACCCAAGCCTCTTCTTCCAGGGGTGCTGTACTCACAACATCGACTTGCTGATGAAGGACATCGGCAAAAGCGAGTGGGGTGCATCTCTCATTTCCAGATGTGAGAAGGTTGTCTCATTTGTGAGGAACAATGACCCACCACGGTCGTGGCTTCGTGAACGGACAGGATGGAAGATGCTCGTGCAACGGTGTGAGACCAGGTTTGTATCTGTTTTTCTCATGGTGGAGCGGCTGTTGGATCAGACGAAATATCTTGAGACCTTGGTTGACAGTGAGATGTGGACGCAGATGGGCTGCAGGCGGGATGCTGGGTTCAAGGCCAGGAAGAAAGAGGCCCGCCGCCTGATTCGCCGGTGGGTGGTCTCACTGCAGGTGCGGCAGCTTGGGGACTTGCTTGAGCCTTAAGTGAGGGCTTTGCGGGTGGCAGACAGGCCGGGTGGCTCGGCACGTGAGATCTACGTGGGTTTGCTGGACTGTTCAGAGGAGCTGAGGGCACTGAGTGTGAAGAAAGGGAGGATGCCTGCCAAGGTAGCCAAGGTGCACGTGCAGTTTGCTCTGACAAGGCTGAATGCACGCTGGACTAAGGACATGACCTACCCGCTCTATGCTGCTGCTAGGCGCTTGCATCCAGAGCACTTTGGCAATGACCTCTCTCTGGACTCTAGAACCATGCAGGCATGGCAGGCAGTTGTATACGCAATGGTGCCAACAGACAAGCATGACACACTGCTGAAGGAGATTGATGTATTTCAGAGGGGGCAGGTGATGCTCATCCCACTGCCGAGCGTGACTGCATCAAAGAACGCAAAGGCAGTTGCAGCAGTTGCCAAGGTGCAGAGCCGAAGCATGACACCTGTTGAGTGGCACGTGAATCACATGCACTGCATGCTTGTTCTGCGTGACTTGGCTTTGCGGGTGCTTTCCCAACCCTGCTCCTCCTCAAAGTGTGAGCGTGTTTTTTCCACGCATGAGCTCATTCACACTACTCGTAGGAACGGCCTCCTAGTGAGGACAATAGAGTTGCTGGTGCGCTGCAATGTGTGTCTTTGGAAGCACTACGGCAAAAGTGGTGGTCGAGCGGCAACACACCTTGTGGAAGCAGCTGACACAGCAAGTGAAGTTGATGATGGGGAAGAGAGCGAGGATGATGGTGAGAATGTGGAGGTGGGCGGAGAGGTGGATCTACTGCATACCGAGGATGATCAGGGCAGCAGCAGTGATGAAGGGGAGGACGAGGGAGAAGAGGATGATGCAATGGAAGCTGATGATGATGTCATTGAAGTGATGGCGAATGTTCGTGTCATGGTGGACAACCCCATGTTGCCGCATGCTCGGCGAGTGTGCATGCGAGAGGAAACACCAACAGCTGCCTCAGAGGACAAGCAAGGTACCAGCAACCAGACTGGGGCAATAAAGGCAACACCGGCAACAGCAGATGCAGGGAATCAAGCAGCAGCACATATAGGGAATCCAGCAGCAGAAGATGCAGGGTATCTAGCAACAACAGATGCAGGGACGCCGGAAGATGATGAAGGGAGCCCAGCAGAAGCTATGCAAACTCTAGCAGCAGCAGAGGGCAGTGCAGTGGCTTCTACCAGTGCAAAAATTACAAGCAGTAAAGCTGCTACTGGCAGTGTAGTGGCAGCAGGCACTACTTCCCCTGTTGCAAGAGCACCTCCTGTAGTTGATGGTGCCATGGCACCCATCAGTGCATCACGAATCAAGCATGGCAGTACAGCAGACAAGCCTGCTAAGCGTGCACATGGCAAAAAGTAGTCAGGAATGTGCTTCAAACATACAAATTGTGAAAAATCTTTCTTTTTCCATCTCATGTGTTCATCTTTGCTATGTGTGACTGCGGGTCTTGTACACGTGTTGGCCAAAGCTTTTGTCTACTTAGAAGTATTTTGATGCTCCTCATGCTGAAGTGAGATGTGAAAACATCATGCTTGGAGGTGTGCATCACCATGCTCAAGTGCAGAACTACATAAGTGGTAGGAAGTGTGCAAATGTGGTAATACTGTAGTGTTGAAATGTAGAAGTGTCAAAAAATGCCAGAAAATTATGTATGTGCAAATTAAGGACTTGGAATATTTTCATGTTGGTACTTGCCCTGCCCATTTGTCACTAAAACCACCATAATGACTGTACTAACAACGTCGTGACTGAAGCTGACTACAACGTTGGTCGTTGTTAACAATGTTGTGGCGTTGTCTGTTGTCCTGAGAACAACCCTGACACACTTACTCACACTTACACACACTTACACGCACTTACATGCACTTACACACACTTACACGCACTTACACACACTTCTACGTACTTACACGCACTTACATGCACTTATACGCACTTACACGCACTTGCACGCACTTACACGTACTTACACGCACTTATATGCACTTACACTCACGTACACGCACTTACACACACTTACACGCACTTGCACACACTTATATGCACTTACATGCTCTTACACGTACTTACACATACTTACACACACTTACACGCAGTTAATTGTACTTACAGGCACTTACACGTACTTACATGAACTTACACACACATACACACACTTACACATACTTACACGTTCTTACAAACACTTACATGCACTTACACATACTTACACGCACGTATACAAACTTACACACACATACACACACTTACACGTACTTACACGCACTTACCCACACTTACACATACTTACACACACTTAGACACAGTTATATGCACTTACACGCAATATCACACAGTTACACGTACTTACACACACTTACACGCACTTACAAGCACTTATACGCACTCACACGCACTTACACGTACTTACACGCACTTACACGCACTTACACGCACTTATACACACTTACACGCACATACACGCACTTACTTATACTTACACGTACTTACACACACTTACATGCACTTACACGTACTTACACGTACTTACACGCACTTTTATGCAGTTACATGCACTTATACGTACTTATACGCACTTACATGTACTTACACGCACTTACACGTAGTTACACACACTTACACGCAGTTACACACACTTATACGCACGTATACACACTTACACGCACTCACATACTTACACACACTTACACGCACTTACACGCACTTACACGTACGTACAAGCACTGGCACACACTTGCACGCACTTATACGCAATTACACACAATTACACGCACTTACAAGCACTTACAAGAACTTACACATACTTACACACACTTACACGCACTTACACACACTTACATGCCCTTACACCTACTTACACGTACTTATACACACTTACACACAGTTACACGCACTTTCACGTAGTTACACGCACTTACACGCACTTACACGCACTTACACACACTTACGAGCACTTACACGCACTTACACGCACTTACACACATTTACACGTACTTACACGTACTTACACATGGTTATACACACTTACACGTACTTATAGGGACTAACACACACTTACACACACTTACATACACTTACACACACTTACATGCACTTATGCACACTTGCACGCACTTACGCACACTTACACGCACTTACATGCTCTTACATGCACTTCCATGTACTTATACGCACTTACACATACTGACATTCACTTACATGTACATACACGCACTTATACGTACATACACGCAGTTAATTGCACCTACACGCACTTACACGTACTTACACAAACGTACACGCACTTGTATGCACTTACACGTACTTACATGCACTTACAAATACTTACATGCACTTACACACACTTACACATACTTATACACACTTACACGCACTTACATGCACCTACACGCCCTTACACAGACTTATATGTACTTGCACGCACTTACACGTACTTAGACGTACTTACACGTACTTACACGCAATTACACGCACTTACACGGAATGAATTGCACTTACACGCACTTACACGCACTTACACGAACTTACACGCACTTACACACACTTACACGTACTTACACGCACTTATAAACACTTACACGTACTTACACACACTTATATGTACTTACACGCACTTACACACACTTACACATACTTACACGTACTTTCATGCACTTACACGCACTTACATGCACACACACACACTTACACGTACTTACACGTACTTACACCCACTTACATGCACTTACACGCACATACACACACTTACACGCACTTATACGCACTTGCACATACTTACACGTACTTACATGCTCTTACACACACTTACACGCACTTACATCACTTGCACACAGTTAATTGCACTTACACGAACTTACACGTACTTAAACAAACTTACACGCTCTTACACACACTTACACATACTTACACGCATTTACAAATACTTACATGACCTTACACATACTTACACGCACTTACACGCACTTATACGCACTTACACGTACTTACACGCACTTACACGCACTTATGCGTACTTTCACACACTTACACACACTTACACGTAGTTACACATAGTTACACACAGTTACACGCATTTACGCGTTCTTACACACACTTACACGTACTTACAAGCACTTACACATACTTACACACATTTACACGCACTTACACGTACTTACACGCACTTATACGCACTTATACCCAGTTAGACGCAGTTACATGCACTTACACACACTTACACATACTTACACCCTCTTACACGCACTTAGACGCACTTATACACACTAACACGCACTTACACGCACTTACACGCACTTACACAAACTTACACGTACTTATACACACTTACATGCACTTAAGCACAGTTACATGCACTTACACGCACTTATACGTACATACATGCACTTACACGCACTTACACACATTTACACACAGTTACACGCACTTACACGCACTTACACGTACTTACACGTTCTTATACGCACTTACATGCACTTATACCCACTTACACGCACTTAAACGTACTTATACGCACTTAACGTACTTACACGCATGTACACGCACTTACACGCACTTATATGCACTTACACGTACTTACACATACTTACACACACTTACATGCACTTACACGTAGTTACATGCACTTAAATAAACTTGCACACACTTACACGCACTTACACGCACTTACACTCACTTACACGTACTTACAAGCACTTGCACGCACTTGCACGCACTTACAGGCACTTACAGGCACTTACACGCACTTATACGTACTTATAAGCAATTACACGCACTTACAAGAACTTACAAGAACTTACACACACTTACACACACGTACACGCACTTACACGCACTTATACACACTTGCACACACTTACACACAGTTACATGTACTTACACATACTTGCACGCACTTACACGCACTTACACATACGTACACGCTGTTACACGCACTTACACGCAGTTTCACGCACTGTCACACACTTACATGCACTTACATGCACTAACAAGCACTTTCAAGCACTTACACATACATACACGCACTTAGGTGTACTTACACGCACTTACACATGCTTACACGCACTTACACGTACTTACACGTACTTACACAGTGTTCCACGTACTTACACCCACTTACACATACTTACATGCACTTCCAAGCACTAACACGCACTTGCACACACTTGTACGCACTTACACATACTTACACGCACTTACATATACTTACACGCACTTACACGCACTTACATGCACTTGAACGCACTTACACACACTTACATGCACTTACACGCACGTACACGCACTTACGCGCACTTACACGCACTTACACTTACATGCACTTACACGCGCTGACACGTACTTACAAGAACTTACATTCACTTTCACCCACTTACACACAGTTACACGCACTTATACATACTTTCACATACTTACACACACTTACACATACTTACACACACTAACATGCACTTACACGCACTTACACACACTTACACACACTTACACGCACTTACACACACTTACACGTACTTACACGCACTTACACGCACTTACACGCACTTACACACACTTACATATACTTATACGCACTTGCATATACTTACACATACTTACACACTCTTACACACAATGATATGCACTTACACGTACTTACAAGTACTTACACGCACTTACACGTACTTACACGCACTCATACACACTTACACACAGTTAATTGTACTTACACGTACTTACACCTACTTACACAAACTTATACGCACTTACACTCACTTACACGTACTTACACCCACTTACAAACACTTACATGCACTTACGCGTACTTACACGCACTTACACGCACTTACACGCACTTACATGCACTTACACGCACTTACACGTACCTATACGTACTTACATGCACTTACACGTACTTGCACACACTTACACGCACGTACACACACTTACACGTACTTACACACAGTTAATTGCACTTACACGTACTTACACAGACTCACACGAACTTACACGCACTTACACGCACTTACACGTACTTACATGTACTCACACGCACTTACAAACACTTTCACGTACTTACACGCACTTACACGCACTTACACGCACTTACACGTACTTACAAGAACTTACATGTACTTACACGTACTTACACGTACTTACACGCACTTACACGCACTTACACGCACTTACACACACTTACATGCACTTACACGTACATACACGCACTTACACACACTTACACGCACTTGCACACACTTACACGTACTTGCACGCTCTTACATGCACATACAAGCACTTACACGCACTTACACGTAGTTAATTGCACTTACACGCACTTACACATACTTATAGAAACTTACATGCACTTACACGCACATACACGTACTTACACGCACTTACAAACACTTACATGCACCTACACATACTTACACAGACTTACACGCACTTACACGCACTTACACGCACTTACGCACACTTACACGCCCTTACACACACTTATAGACACTTTCACGTAGTTACACACAGTTACACGCAGTTACACGTAGTTACACGCACATACACACACTTACACGTACTTACAAGAACTTACACGCACTTACACATTCTTACACGCACTTACACGCACTTACACACACTTACACGCAGTTACACGCAGTTACACGTACTTACACACACTTACACATACTTACACATACTTACATGCACTTACACGCACTTACACGCACTTACACGTACTTACACACACTTATACACACTTACACATACTTACACACACTTACACGCACTTACACGCAGTTACATGCACTTACACGCACTTATACGCACTTAAATGCACTTTCACGTACTTATACGCAGTTACACGCACTTACACGCACTTACACGCACTTACACATAATTACACATACTTATACGTACTTAAACGCACATGACACGTACATACACACACTTACACGCACTTACATGCACTTATACGAACTTACACACACTTATACGAACATATACACACTTACACATACATACATGCACTTACTCGCACTTACACGTACTTAGACGCACTTACACACACTTACATGTACTTATGCGCACTTACACGCACTTAAACACACTCATACGTACTTACACGCACTTATACGCACTTACACGCACCTACACGCACTTACACACACTTAAACGCACTTGTACTCACCTACACGCACTTACAAGCACTTGCACACACTTATACGCACTTATACGCACTTACACGCATTTACATGCAGTTCATTGCACTTACACGCACTTACACACACTTACACGTACTTACACGCACTTACACATACCTACACGCACTTACAAACACTTACACGTAGTTAATTGCACTTACACGTACTTACACATACTTATACAAACTTACATGCACTTACACGCACAGACACGTACTTACACGCACTTGCAAATACTTACATGCACTTACACATACTTACACACACTTATACACACTTATACACACTTACACGCACTTACACGTACTTACGCACACTTACACGCACTTATACACACTTACACACACTAACACGTAGTTACACGCAGTTACACACAATTACACGCAGTTACTTTCACTTACACACACTTACACGCACTTACAAGCACTTACACGCACTTACACACACTTACACGCACTTATACATACTTACACGCACTTACACGCAGTTACACGTAGTTACACGTACTTACACGCACTTACACATACTTACACACACTTAAACGCACTTACACGCACTTACACGCACTTACACGTAATTACACACACTTACACACACTTACACGTACTTATACACACTTACACGCACTTACACGCGGTTACATGCACTTACACACACTTATACGCACTTACATGCACTTACACGTACTTACACGCAGTTACACGCACTTACACGCACTTACACGTAATAACACATACTTATACGTAATTACACGCACTTGACACGTACTTACACGCGCTTACACGCACTTACATGCACTTACACGAACTTACACACACGTATACGCACGTATACACACTTACACGCACTTACATGCACTTACTCGTACTTACACATACTTAGACGCACTTACACGCACTTACACGTACTTATGCGCACTTACACGTGCTTACACACACTTACACGCATTTACACGCACTTACAAGCATTTACACGCACTTACACGCACTTAAGCGCACTTACACTTACTTACACGCACTTACAAGCACTTGTACACACTTACACGCACTTACACGCACTTACACGCACTTACATGCAGTTAATTGCATGTACACGCACTTACACGTAATTACACGCACTTACACGCACTTTCACGCACTTACAAACACTTACACGCACTTATACGCACTTACACACACTTACACGCACTTACATGTACTTACACGCACTTACACGTACTTACATGCACTTACATGCACTTACACGTACTTACACACACTTACACACAGTTACACGCACTTACACGTAGTTATACACACTTAAACGCACTTACACACACTTATACGCACTTACATGCACTTACAAGCACTTACTTGCACTTACACACACTTACACACACTTACACGCACTTACTCACACTTACACGCACTTACACACAGTTACACATACTTATACACACTTACACATACTTACACACACTTACACACACTTACACGCACTTACACACACTTACACGCACTTACACGCACTTACACACGCTTACATGTACTTACACGTACTTACACGCAATAACACGCACTTACACGTACTTACACACACTTACATGCACTTACACGCACTTATCCGCACTTACACGCACTTACACACAGTTATACACACTTACATACATTTACACGCACTTACACGCACTTACACACGCACTTACATGCACTTACACGCACTTATATGCACTTTCACGCACTTACACGCACATACACGCACTTACGTGTACTTACACGCACTTACACACATTTACACTCACTTACACGCACTTACACGTACTTACACGCACTTACACGTACTTCTATGTCCTTACACGTACTTGCACGTACTTGTACGCACGTACACTTTACTTACACGCACTTACACGCACTTACACGCACATGCACGTACTTACATGCACTTACACGCACTTACACGCACTTACATGCACTTACACGCACTTATGCGCACTTACACGTACATACACGTACTAACACGTACTTACAAGAACTTTCATGCACGTACACCCACTTACACGCAGTTACACGCACTTACACATACTAACACGCACTTACACGCACTTACACGTACTTACACGTACTTACATGCACTTACACGCACTTACACGCACTTACATGCACTTACACGCACTTACACGCAGTTATACATACTTACACGCACCTACACGCACTTACACGCACTTACACGCACTTACATGCACTTACACGCACTTATGCGCACTTACACGTACATACACGTACTAACACGTACTTACAAGAACTTTCATGCACGTACACCCACTTACACGCAGTTACACGCACTTACACATACTAACACGCACTGCGTAACTATGTGTAACACTTACACGTACTTACATGCACTTACACGCACTTACACGCACTTACATGCACTTACACGCACTTACACGTACTTACACGCACTTACACGCAATTTTAGGCACTTACACGCACTTACATGCACTTACACGCACTTACACGCAGTTATGCATACTTACACGCACCTACACGCACTTACACGCACTTACACGCACTTACGCAATTACATGCACTTACACGCACGTACATGCACTTACACGCACTTATACGTACTTACACATACTTACACGCAATTACACGTACTTACACATACTTGCACACACTTACACGCACTTACACACACTTACACGCACTTACACGTACTTGCACACACTTACACGCACTTACACGCACTTACACGCACTTACACGCACTTACACGCACTTACATGTACTTACACACAGTTAATTGCACTTACATGCAGCTACACATACTTACACCAACTTACACGCACTTACATGCACTTACACGTACTTACACATACTTACACACACTTACATGCACTTACACGTACTTACACGCACTCACACACATGTACACACACTTGCGTACACTTACACGCACTTATACGTACTTACACATACTTACACGCACTTACATGCACTTACACGCACTTACACGCACTTCCACGCACTTACACGCACTTATACGTACTTACACGCACATACATGCACTTACACGCACTCACGTACACTTGCACGCACTATCTAGCACTTGTACATACTTACACGCACTTACACGCTCTTACACGTACTTACACGCACTTACACACACTTACCTGTAGATAATTGTACTTACACACACTTATACGAACTTACACAAACTTACACGCACCTACACGCACTTACACGTTCTTACATGCACTTAAAAATACTTACAAGCACTTACACATACTTACATACACTTACACAGACTTACACACACTTACACACACTTACGCACACTTACATGCACTTACACACACTTACACGTCCTTACATGCAGTTACATGCACTCACACCCTCTTATACGTACTTACACGCACTTACACGCACTAACACATATTTACACGCTCTTACACATACTTACACGCACGTATACACACTTACACGTACTTATATGCACTTACACGTACTTACACGCACCTACACGCACTTACACACACTTACACACACTAACACACACTTACACGCAGTTACACACACTTACACGTACTTACACGCACTTATACGTACTGACACGCACTTACACCACTTATACGCATGTATACGCACTTACACGCACTTACGTGCACTTACTCGCACTTACACACACTTACAAGCACTTACACGCACTTATACGCACTTATACGCAGTTATACGTACTTACACACACTTACACGTACATACACGCACTTACACACACTTAACCGCACTTACACATACGTATATGCACTTACACATACTTACACGTACTTACACGCACTAACACACACTTACACGCACTTACAAGCACTTGCACACACTTACATGCACTTACACGCACTCACACGCACTTACACGTACTTATACATACTTACACGCAATTACACGCACTTACAAGCACTTACAAGAACTTACACGCACGTACACGCACTTACATGCACGTACGCGCACTTACACGCACTTACATGCATTTATACGCACTTACACACACTTACACATACTTATACACACTTACACGCACTTACACGTACTTACACGTACTTGCACACACTTACAAGTACTTACACGCACTTACACACACTTACACGCACTTACACACACTTACATGCAGTTTTTTGTACATACACGCACTTACACGCACTTACATGAACGTACACGCACTTACACGCACTTACACGTACTTAAACGCACTTACAAACACTTGCGCACATTTACATGCTCTTACACACACTAACACGCACTTACACACACTTACACGCACTTACATGCACTTACACACACTTATATACACTTACACGTAGTTATACGTACTTACACACACTTGCACGCACTTACACGTACTTACACGCACTTACACGCACTTACAAGTACTTACACGTACTTACACGCACTTACACGTACTTACACGCACTTACACGCTCTTACACGTACTTACATGCACTTCCACACACTTCCATGCACTTACACGCACTTACACGCACCTACACGCACCTACACACACGTACACACACTTACACGCACATATATGCACTTACACGTACTTTCACGCACTTACATTCGTTATACGCAATTACACACACTTACACGCACTTACACGCACTTACATGCACTTACGCACTTACACGCACTTACACGCACTTACACGCACTTACACATACTTACACGCACTTACACACACTTACACATACTTACACGCATGCATACTCACTTACACGTACTTACACGCACTTACACGCACTTACACGCACTTACACGTACTTGCATACACTTACACGTACTTACACACACTTACGCGCACTTATATCCACTTGCACGCAGTTATTTGCACTTACACGCACTTATACGCACTTACACGAACTTACACACACTTATACGAACTTACACGCACTTACACATACGTACAAATACTTACATGTACTTACACACACTTACATGCACTTACACGCACTTACATGCACTTACATGCACTTACACGTACTTACACGTACCTACACGTACTTACATGTACTTATACGTACTTACATGCACTTACACGCACTTACACGCACTTACACGCACTTGTACACACTTATACATACTTACACGCTCTTACACACACTTACACACACTTACACGCACTTACACGCAGTTAATTGCACTTACATACACTTACACGTACTTACATGAACTTACACGCACTTACACACTCTTACACGTACTTATACGCAATTACAAATACCTACATGCACTTACACGTACTTACATGCACTTGTATGCACTTACACCCACTTACACAGACTAACACGCACTTACCCCTCATGCCGCATTGTTGGTGACACATCTTCAGGCACATGCCACATCCCTTTCCAAACTCTGCCATTCCTTTCTAGTAGGCAGCGCATGCGGGTTCTCGGGTCTCCGCGATGAAGCTGAGGTAGCAGTCCGTCTCAAGGAGCTCATCACCCACACATTGGTGGCATTCGCCCTTCGAGGCGGAGTTGGTCGTCACCAAGCATTCGCGGTGGGCAGGCCTTGTGCAGACAGCACACCTTCCTTCATCATGCACCGTTTTCAGGCATGTGGGACATGCCGCCGATTGGTGCCTTTTCCTCTCCTGCTGCCTCCTCTTCCGACTCTTCCTCTTCCTCCTCTTCGTTTACTCGAGGTGCCTTCCGCACTCCTCGTCGCATTTTGATCTCTTCCCTGCACCTTCTCCACGCCACAACCCCACTTCGTCCTCCACGTCCGTCACGAGGCGGTACCAGGCAGCCAGTGCAGATTTTGCGAAGACATCTGCCACAATCCTGCACCACCACTCCCCACCATTGGCCGCATTGGGCACACTTCTTCTCCTTCAGCTCCTTCCGCCTCCTTTCTTCTGCTACAATTCGTCCCTCCGTCTGCCACTGTTTCATCGTGGCCCCGGAAACCATGCGCGGACCTTTCCTTCGCTCAGGGAGCCCTTCCTCTTCCTCCTCTTCTTCCTCTTCTTCCGCGTCCCACCTTCCGCGGGGTGGTGCTCCGCCAGCGCCGGGTCCTGCTCCTTCTTCCTCCTCCCACTTATTCGCAGCTTCCCTTTCTGCCGCCTCCTTCAGGCATCGCAAGCAGGTGCGATTCTGACCAATGCAGGTCTTGGAGGCTTCGCCTGCATACTGGTGTGCGGGATTCCCGCACACCCGGCACACCACCTTTAGGTGTGCCTCCGCAGGAAGATTCTCTTCGCAACATACACATGGGCCGGTGTATGTGGCCAGGCTCTTGGGGCTCATTGGCACCTTAGCCCGCGGTGGTGCTCCCTGGGACAGCGGCTGTGTTTTCCCTGCCGAGATTTGCTCGGGCTGTTGTTCGAGCCTCCCTCCAGGCTCCTCCCTCTTCTGCTGCTCTCTCTGTTCCTGCCGCCTCTCCTCCCACTGCTACAGCTGTTGCCCACGCCGCGACTGCTCCCGTCGTGGTTTTCCCCTCACTTCCTTCGCGGCTAGCTCGCGGACATTGGACTCTTCCTCTTCCTCGTCCTTTGGATCCTGGCTCCACTCCTGCTCCTTCTGCGACACCTGTTCTTCACAGATGTCCAACACCTCTTCTGCTCTCCATCCCCGCGAGCCCTTCCGCTATCCTAGAGGCGGTAGGCGACCTCACGTCCCGGGGATGTGCGTTTGCCATGCTGGTGGTAGCAGCACAAACTCCGTGGCCGGATAACTACGGTCACTGAACCCTTCCGGCCCCTCGAGCCACACTTGCCTTGCCTTGATGCTGGCCACATGGTAGACTTCTCGCGGTTCTCCGGCCTCTCGCCCCGCGTTGGGGAAGGGGCGACGATACACCAAGTGGCCCTCTTCAATGGGCCCGTGGTTCAACCGTCGATTGGCTGCATCGCATCCGTGCCAGGTAGCGACGGAACCCCTCAACCGCGCCTCTGCTCTCATGGCCTTGATCCTTTCACAGCGTTTGCGGAACCACTCCGCGACCTCCCTATCCTCCTCCTCCTCCGAGCGCTTCCCCTGTTCCTCGGGAGCAAGTGGTAGCCTTAGTGGCTTCTGGTACACGCCCATTGCCGCCTGCGGTGGTTGGCCAAAGAGCATCATGTGGGGTGAGAAGGAGGTTGCACGGCTGGGTGTCGTGTTGATGAAGTGCATCGTCTTCTTTAGCTTCTCTACCCAGTTACTTCCCTCCGCGCTGGCCACCGCTGGCTCCAGTATCTCATGTACCCGCTCTACCTGCCCCTGGGATTCCGGTGTGTACCGCCCGGAGTGTACGTGGCGGACCCCCCATTCCTCCAGCTCCTCTCTTAAGGCCCCCATGAATTCGGTGCCGTTGTCGCTGTGTACCACGTTGCACCCACCAAAGCGGTAGAAGATCTCCTCGCGGATGAACTTTGCCGCTGTGGCCGAGCTCTTGTTAGGCACAGCGCGGACCCAGAGGTACTTTGTAAAGTGGTCCACCGCTGCGATCTAGTACCGGTTGCCTTGGTCGCGGTGCGCGCGCGCGCCGTGGAAGTCGATGATGATCTATTCCAGCGGCTCGCCGATGGGGGAGGGTTGGAAGAGCGGCTGGTCCCGTGGTGTGGTCTTTCGCGCTCGTTCACAGGGGGCGCAGTGTTGCACCACCTCCTTGACAAGGGCCGCCAGATTCGGCACATGGACGATAGGTGCTAGGCGGTCCTTGAGTGTCAGCATGCCGGTGTGATGATGACGGTGGTAGGCCTCCACTACTTCCCTTTGCAGGGTGGGCGGGGGCACCCACAAGACGCGCGGAGTCAGCTTCCAGAGGCGGCCATCCTCCCACGCATAATGCTCACATAGACAAGCCAAATCATCCTTCTTCCTTTGATAGAATCCCACGCCCAGCCGTGTCTCCAGATCCGCGTACACCTTCTGCGCTTCCGCCTTCTGCTACTCCTTGCTGCTGGCGCGGAGAAGGATGTGGGCGGTCTGCCGGATCTGCCAGTCTTGCGTCTCCATGGGCACCTTCCTCCCCGCTTTCTCTGCTCCCGCTTCCCCCGGTTTCCGTTTTGTTTCTGGTATTCTTGCCGGCAGTCCGCGTGCTCGCCTCCCATCCTGCTCCGCCTTCATCACCTCAAACTTCCTGCGGTTGTCCTCGTCATAGACTGGTGGCTCTCTATCCCAGGAGTCAGGTGCAGGGAACAGTTGGAGGATTCCGACTGCTCAAAGTTCCCCTTCGTCCCACTGGTCTCGCAACCTTGTTTCAGTGGAGCCACTTGGCTGTCTGCCACGTCCGCCGGCGCGGTGCAGCTCAATCACCTCCTCCTTTTTCTGTGGGGCCGCTCTTGGGGCCCGTAGTAGTCCTTGACTGCGTGTGAGGGGCTGTTCCTCTCCTTGTGATTTCGAAGACCACCATCACCACCGTCTCTTGCTCCGCGCGCCCCCTCTTTTCCGCCCTCTTGCGGACGGTCGCTACAGCTGTGTCCTCCAGGACAGGCCGCAGTGAGGCCGGCACCAGTTCCGCCGGCATGTGAACCTTGTGGAAAACTGCCATTAGAAGCTCTGCTGCTTGCGCGGCTTCCCGTTGAGCTTGCGCCAGCTGCTCCGGTGTGACGCTGGAGCTGGAGCCCTCGTGTGTTTGAGGCTGTTTCTGCCTCCGTGGCTCCGCGGCCACTGCCTCGTCCGCCTTCCGCTTTCCTTTCAGGGCAGGGGTAGTCTCCTCCGGGGAAGTCTACTCTGATTCTTCGCTCCGGCCGAGGTCCGTTGCTGTCACCGCTGTCCTGGTCTGGCTAACCGTTGCTGCCGCCTTCCGCACTACTGCCGCCGCTCGAGCCCTGAGTTGTGCCTTCCGCCGGAGGGAGCCAGTGAGTGGCTCCGGGTGGTGGTGCCTGGCAGCAACCTTGTGTCTCCTGACTGTCTGCTCTCCTTCTCCTGTGGCTACAGGCCTCTCCGCAACTCGGGCTATCGTTGCTCCCTTTGCTGCCTCTGCCGCTGTGCTAACTGCTCTTGCATTGGTTGCTTCTGTATTCACCTGTGTTGCCGCTGCCTGACTGTCCGTGGCTACAGTTACCGCTACCTCCGTCGCCCCTGCCGTTGCCCCTGCTGCCACTTCCGCTGCTATTTCTGCTTCTGCTGCTGCCACCACCTCTGCTTCCGCTGCTGCTACCGTCGCTTCTGCTTCCCCCATAATTTCCCTTATAAGCTGGTCCGCAGCTTCCTTATCTACCTCAGCCGTCGCCTCCTGTTCCTGGGCCATTTGGGCCTCTGTTTCCGCAAGTTCCTTGGCCGCCCGTTCCGCCTCGGCTGCCGCCTCCTCCCATGCTTTCCGTAGGCGTTCTTGCAACTGCTGCAGCTGAGGGGTGGATTGAGTGTATTCACGGGCCTCCTCCACCTCCGCGTCTCTCCTGCTCTTGTCCTCCCGGCATATCTCTGCCGCCTCTTTGGTCCAGTGTTGTACCTCCTCCTGCCTGAAATGCAGTCCCTTTCCTTGCACAGTGGTCCATTGTGCCTCTGCAACCGCTGTCGCCACCCTGGTGCGTGATACATTCTAGAGTGCCAGCCTCCAACACTTATCCATGGCTTCCATCCAGTGCCCCTCAGGCACCTGAGTGTCCGCAAGCGGCGATCTTTCCTCCTGCGGATACTGAACACTCCATTTGGCATAGGTGAGGTTGAGCAAGTATCCCCACCTCCACTCATCCGCCGCGGATTTGCGTCGGGGTGCCTCTCCCGATCCTGGTGTCTGGTCGTTCACATGGTATAGAGTGAGGGCTATGGCCCTCTCCTGGAGCAGATGCACGTACCATTTCTCCGGACTGCTCCGCTGTTCCCTCCGTACCCTGAGCCACCACACTCGAGCAGCTTTCAGTGATGGATCCGGCAGCCCGGTATCCAGCAGTTCCACGACACCTGTCATGTCGCTGGCCAGCGTGGGATTGATGCTTAGACTGTCTCGTAGAGCTAAAACAAGGCGCTCCGCGCTTGCCGTTTTTAGCAGTTGCACATGCCTTTCGTGTAGCCCGAGGGCTAGCGCACCCATTGCCGCTCCCTTCAGCGCCACCTGCCACATTTTGCCGAGCAGCGAATTCGCAAATTCCGTGCGGATCACGTTCGGGACCTCTGTTAGCAGTTGGAGCATGACGCTGTTTACAACTTCCAGCAGCACGGCTTCCTTGGGCTGCTCCCCGCTATCCCCCGAGCTTTCTTCAAGGTGCGTCCTTGCTCCCTCCATCACCGTTCCAGTGGCCAGCAGGGGGCGTGCGGGTTGCCGAATTGGGCTACCGCAAGGGACCGGCGGCGAGTGGGAGAGCGCCGTTGTGGCCGCGGAAGGAGCTGGGGCAGTCAGTGTTTGGGCCCCCTCTCGTGGGCTTGGCGTTGGTGTAGCAATTGTCCTTGTCGTTGTTTACGTTACTCCTGCCGCGGGCTCCGTGCGCCTGAAGGTCCGCGTTGGTGGTGTGCTTGTGGCCGGGCTTTGTTGTGACGAGCCTGTCGATCTCACCACCGGCGGCGTGGCTTGTGTTGGTGTTCATTCCGCGGGGCTTGACCGCGGTGGGATGGCCGCTGCTGGTGTTGGGGTTCGTGTCGAGATTGCACCTGCCGTGGGACTGGGCCGCGGTGAGGCCGCAGCCATTGCCGGCGTGGCCGTCACTGGTGTCGGATGTGTTTTTGCCGAAGGGCCAGGTCGGGACCCTGTTGCTGCCGTGTGTGATGCTGGTGTCCTCGTCTATGGTGTTCTTGTCGTGGGACCCGGCCGCGGCGGGGCCGCCACCCCTGCTGGTGGTGTCGGTATCCGTGCCGTTCGGGGTCCCGTGCTCGTGTTGGGAGCAGGGCGCCGTAGCTGTCGCCTAGAGGGCTCACCCCCCCGCGACGAAGGCGCGGTCCCCGAGCCTTGCTGGCGAGCCATGGCACTGGTTCCGCGGGTGAGCGCCGAGCTCCGCGTGACTCGTCGGATGTGTCGAGTGCCTGTGACAGCTGGGTCGAAGGTTAGTAGAGTCGGTTGGGAAAGTGGTCGAGGCGAAGTGAAGAGTGGAGTGAATGATCAAATGCCGAAACTTGAAATGAGACTGAGGATGCCGGCGCCCAGTAATATATCTGCTTGGCACGGTGCGAGCCAGTCCGCCGTGAGCAGAATATTGTACGTGCGGACATCGCAAACTTAGACAGTGTACGCTGCATGTACATTGGCCACCTGCATGGGGAGACCCGCAATCTGTCCGAGCGGCGCGTCAATTTCACCAGTGGAGATAGAGAAGCGGAGTCGAGTGGGCTGTATGAGATGTTGCATGTGGAGCGAGCGGATCATCCGGAGCGCGATCGTGGTATGTGTGGCACCGGTGTCCACGATGGCCACAAACTTGCGTCCATATATCCACACGTAACACCATGCCACGTGGACCTCGGATGGTACGGATGGTCCGATGGTGAGTGCCGCTGGGGACCAGGTACGGGAGGAACGTGTGGCGGCATCGCGCGCGCTAGAGTGGATAAGGAGGATGCATCTAGATAGCAGGCGGGTACTGATCATGCTTTCGCGCGTGCATGAGAGGCGGACGCCAAGAGAAGAAAGGGATGGATTTTGAGTGGTGAAGAGGGCTCGGAGACTCTCCGCGGACTCAGGGTAGTGAATAAGGAAATCGACCAAGGAGAGGGAATGACGGTTGTGGAGGAGTGGGATTGCGGTGACATGAGGAGTCGGCGGGTTGCGGGTGGTGTCGGTCTGTGGTGAAGTGGTGGTCGGTCGCGAGGTTTGTGAAGGTGCATGTCGTTGGGGAAGATGGGGGGCGATCTCCTCGAGCGTCCATCCACGGATCGCGGGGTCGTATCGTCGGGCAAGCTGGAGCCCAGACGTGGAGAGGGCCGGTAGGGTCTCCGCGGGTGCTTCCTCTGCGGTGGATCAAGTTCATGCAGGAGTTGCAAGGCGACCTCATGTTCCTTCTCATAAAATTCTCGTGCCACTCCCTCCCATTGCGCTTCAATGTCTGTTGGCAATGCCAGGATATCCGGGGTCTGTTTTGCGGCATCCAGTGGTACCTGGCCAGGTTCTGGCCAGTCATGGCGCGAAAGTCGGCTTAGGGCGTCCGCGTTGCGGTTGGCAACCACAGGCTGGTACTTGATCTTCATGTTGTACCCTTGCAGGAGGAGTGCCCACTTGGCTAGGATGCCCTCATGGTTTTGGGTGGTGAGGAGCCATTGGAAGGCCTGATGGTCCGTAAAGACCGTGAATGGCTTGCCATTTTTTATGTAGTCGTGCAAGTACTGGAGTGCCCACAGAACAGCCAGGCACTCGCCTTTCACCAGCGGGTACATCCGCTCTCCTTCGGTGAGGGCACGACTGGCGTACGCAATCACCTTCTGAGTTGGTTCCTGCACTGTCTGGGATAGGATAGCGCCCAGCCCGTCCCACGACCATTCAGTAGTGATGGAGAATGGAAGGTTGAAGTCGGGGAACTCGAGCATGGGTGCAATGACCAGGCGATGCTTGATCTCAGCCCAGGGATCTGCGCATTCTGGGGTCCACTCAAACGGCATATCATGGTGCGTCAAGGCCTGGAGTGGCTGGATGATACGCGCGTGATCACGGACAAATTTACAGTACAAGGAGACAAAGCCCAGGAAGATCTTGATTTGTCCCGTGGAGGTGGGTTGACGCCACTCATGCACTGCCGCAATCTTCTCAGGGTCGGTTTCAATGCCATCCGCACTCATCACGAAGCCGAGGAACCCCATTTCCGCAGCTCCAATGGAACACTTGGCTGCCTTGAGCTTGAGGTTAGCCTTGCGGAGGGCAGCGAACACGGCGGCCAGAGAGGAGAACAGCTCTTCGAAGCTGTGGGCCGCAACCATGATGTCGTCGATGTAGTAGTTGACATTGGGGATACCACGGAGGGTGGAGTCCATGACTCGCTGGAACGTTGCACTGGCATTACGGAGTCCAAAGGGCATGCGTGTAAACGTGTCCAGACCTTCTGGCGTCACGAATGCCGTCTTGGTAATGGAGTCTAGGTGCATGGGGACGGCATGGAAGGCAGCCTTGACGTCGAGCTTTACGAACCATCCGTGACCCTGTTGCCGCTCTTGTATGTCGACGATCAGGGGCATGGGGTACGCATCTTCCTCGGTCACTCGGTTGAGTTCGCGGAAGTCGACGCAAAATTGCTTGGATCAATCCGGTTTCCCCACGATGACCAAGTTGGCACGCCAGGGGCTGACGATAGGGACGATCACCCCTTGTGCCTTCAATTCTACAAGCCTCTTTGTGATGATCTTCTCTTTATCAGGGAGGATGTGCCGCACCTTCTGTTTTGTGGGCGCGGAATCTCCCATGGAGATGACGTGGAACGCTTCCACAGCCCCCAAGTCAACTGCAGATCCAGCAAAGATGTCTGCAAACAAGTCCACTGTGCCACAAAAGTCTTGCTGTTGTGTGGGTGAGAGTCGTGAATTGAGCATGTGATCCCATTTTGGTGGTGGTGGTGGCCTTGTCTTGCAGAGTGGGTAGAACTCCTCTTCCTCCTCTAATGGGAGGCCAGTTCCAAAGGCTCGCTGTCCCGTGTTCCACAATCCCAGGAGGTTGGTCTGTACTCCAGGCTCAGTGGACTCTTCCGCGTGGTCCTGCCAGTCACCGGTTGAGATCTGTTCCACGGCATGCATCTCCACTGAGAGGGGTTGGAGCCTATCTGAGTGGGGGTGGGAGTCCTCGGCCGCGGCATCCAGGAGGGAAAAGGATTCACCGCCGGTAACATGTATCGCCACCCTGTCACCAACGGTGATGGGGCAGTATGCTTCTTCCCTAGACGCGGAGCTCAGTAGCATGATCCATAGGGAGAAGAGAAGGTTGGCCCGCCGTGGTACCAAGTAGTCCATACCCAGGAGTACGTCATATGTCCGTGCTCGCGTAACTTGGACGTTCACAGGCTCATGAAGGGATCCCACCTGCATGGGAAGGCCGTGAACTTCCCCGTCTCCATAGTCCATTCTGCCCGCCAAGTTGGTGAAGAGGCAGCCTGTTGGGAGGGTGCGGTCCGCCCATCCGACCACTAGGAGGACGCGGAATGCCACGGTGGTGTGAGTGGCTCGCGTGTCGATAATGGCCAGGAACTTCCTTCCATAGGTCCAAATCACACAGCAGGCAACTTCGTAATGGTTATCGTCCCGTCGCGGTGGTTCCAAGGGCTGTGGTTCCCATCCCCATTCTCCTTCCGCGAGGCTCAGTGCCAACGATATCTTGGGTAGCGCACGGCGAGTGTTTAGCGTGCCGGGTGTGGTCGTGGCACAGTTGAGGGAGATGCCCACCGCTTGGAGGCGTTGATTGGCCGTAACAAACTCCTCCTTCAGACGCGGTGCAAGCTCGGGGTGAATGCGGAGGAACTCGAAAACATTGACCTCCGCCATGGGGGTGGTCAAGAGGCGCTGGATAGGGTCAGTACTCTTCTCCGCGATCGCGGGAACTATGTTGGGCGTCTGTGAGGGTGGAGTCGGTTGCTTCTCCACCGGGAGTGGTGGTTTCACCTGTCGTTTCTTCTCTGGCACGACGGTGCGGTTGACGACTGCCTCCTGGAATCGCTCCTCCGCTGCCTCTGCCTTGCGCCTCAGGTCCTCCTGTACCCTGGCTGCCTCCTGCAGGTTCCATCCGCGCAGGCCCAGTTTCTGCGCTTGTGCGATGCGACTCGTCTCTTCTGTAGTGGGAGGCACCTCTGTGGTCTCGTCCTCCACCATCGGTAGTCCCAATTTGTCGTTGCGGGCTCCGCTCGCAGGGCTCGCGAATAGCTGTGGGTTGAGCAGAATGCCCTGCCCGCCCGGGGTAGCTTGGGGTTGATGATCCGGTGCCTACCGCCCAGCTTGCACCTGCTCCTACTGCTGCGGACCTGGCCACGCCTGATTATAATACTGTTGCCACTGCTGCACCATGGGATCCTCAGCAGGTGGCTCAGGGCGCGGAGTTGCCGATCGCTTGCGAGGGCAGTCTCGAGCGATATGTTCCAGGCTCGGGCACGTGTAGCAAGCTTTTGGCTTTTGCTGCTGCGGAGGGGGTGCGGGTGAAGGTGAGGGTGTATGGGTATCGCTGCCCTGGTATTGTCGTGTGGACCGTTGCCTGGTGAAGATAGCTGTGGCGTCCCGCACCGCATCTTGGAGGGACAGATAGCGGTCAGCAATCATGAAACAGCTTATCTCATCCGGAAGTGGGCGGATGAGGTTTTGCAGCAAAACCCAGAGCGGCAGACCTTCCCCCTGCGGACTCTTGGCCACTGAGACCCAGGTCAGGAACTGATCCAGAAATCGGCGGATATCATCGTCTTTGCGCATGACCTCCTTCTCAATCTTCCGCAGCGCTTCCTCTTTCGTCAAGTGTTTAAAGTGCTCAATGAGGGCGTTGCCAAAGTCCTCGAAAGATGGAAAGGTGCTCGTGCGTTGTACCTGTCCACTGACACTCCTTGGAGATGAAGTTCCGCAGTAGCGAGACATAGGTCGGGCGGAATCCGACTGATGCTGGCGTAGAGGGTAATTTGTTTGAGCCAGACCCAGGGGTCTTCCTACGTGGCACCCTTGAAGGAGTCCAGCCGGGGAATGTTGGCGGGCTCGAAACGAATATATTGCAGCTGCGGTACGGTGCTGCGGTTAGTCATCAACACAGTCACAGTATGTGGCACCGGAAGGGTTGCAGGTGGAGCCGCAGAGTATCCACTCGTAGGGGCCGGCATCTGGGGCTGCCCCGCGGGCATGGGAAGATTGGCTTGCGTGGGAGGGAGAGGCATGTACCAGGAAGAGGGAGTGGTTGTGGAGGCGGTGTAGGGTGTGGAGAAGAATGCTGTCCCAGGCAGCAGAACCTGAGTCCCCTGCACCGGTGGTGCCGCTATGTGCGGCACCCAGTACATCTGAGCTGGTGGGACCGCAGCCGTGTTGTGAAGAGGAATTGCCGGTCCAGCGCTAGCGGTCGGGTGTAGATTCCCTTGTAGCTGCTGTGGGGGCAGGTACAAATGGCTCTGTGCAGTTTGTTGTGGCATTGGCAGCGAGGCCTGGTGAGCCGCCCCAAGTGGCATTGTTCCAGCCGGCTGCTGGTGGTGGAGCTGCTGATAAGTGGGCATGGGTGGCTGTGGAATCATGTTGGGTACAAGCGTGTGCGGCATCGTTCCAACCGACACTGGACCAATCTGTTGCTCCGTCTGGGATGTCCATTGTGGTGGTGTGGCCGCAGGAGGCTGCGTTGTAGTCGTCGCCTGTGCTCCGCCTCCAATCGTCTGCTGCTGATGACTCGTTGGCTGGGTCCCCGTTGGTGGAGGCAGGGCCGAATTCCCTTGGTGGGTGGCTCCGCCTTCAGGCTGGGACATCTGCTGTGGCGGCTGCGTGACTGCGGAGGGCCCTGACATCACCCCTGCCTGCATCGTGAGCTGCGGTGGCGGATATGCTAGCTGTCGCGGTCCCGTTGCAGGCGGATGTAGCATGGCCCCCGCCTGCATAGCGCTCAGCATCACCTGCTACTGTGGTGGTGTACTCGGCGCACGTGGCTGCAGGGGTGCCCCGGTTGGCATCGTGACCAGATTCGGCTGCGACGTCTGTGGTCGTGCCATCCCGGACACAGAGAGCTGTGGCGTCGTCCCTACCTGTCCTCCCCCCTCGGGCAGCTTCCGCGAGTACATCGGTGGCTGGGCCATTCCACTTGCCTGGAGTTACGCGGATGCCCCCGTGGCAACCATCCCCATGATCAGAGGGGTCTGATTCACGGGGAGTTGGTACACCGGTGGCTGTGCGGCCCCTGATGCCTGTGTGGATACGGGAATCCCCATCTGCATGCTCCCCGTGGGTCGTTCCGATGATGTCATCTGTTGCTGTTGCAGGCCGTGTACGGGAGACTCCGCGGCCGGGACTCCCAGGGTTGTCCCAACCATCTGGTGCGGCTGGTTCATGTCTAGTGACATCCCCAGCGCGGGGGCGGGGAATCCCACCCGCTGCTACTACGCTGAGATCTGTTGCTCGTCCGGTGTCGGTGCCTTAGGGATCCCTGGACCCTCGGTGCTCAGCGGTAAGGTTTGCGGATGTGCTGGCGGGAGCGCGGACTGCGATTCCATTCCGCCAGTAATCTGCTGGTGCTGACCGCCACAATGCCGATACACCAATCCGCGATAGGCCTTGAGTTCTCCACCACCGGGGGATACCTCCAGCGAGGGTGGTGCATCGGAGAACCGTTGTTCCCAAGTGGTACATTCTGCTGACCTACTTATCCCTGTTGATGTTGCACCGAGCCATGGCTGTCGGAGCTGTGGACGCTCTCCACCTCCGCGTGTTCGCCCAGCGCATCCATGATGCGGCGCCAGTGTAGCTGCTCCAACCACTCAGTCACTTGTCGGTGCTGGGCGAGCGGATCGGGGCCTGGTGAGGAGCTGATTGGCGTGCGGGATAGAACTGGTGAGGAGTCCCTGCTTCCCGTGCAAGTCGCGGCCCGTCATGGCAGGAAGCACCGCACGTATGATTGCTGCTCCCGTCATCCAACGTCATGCACGAAGCTGACCGCCAACATCAACGACTCTCCTGAAAGGCACGTGCGGTTCTGCTGGCAAAGAGCAAAGAACCTTCTACGCTCACCGCACCATGACACTGATACCCCCAATTTTGCCGCGTCCTTGTTTTACTCCGTGGACAGCTGTACGTCGCGCTGATCCGCGGATCAGGCACTTCACCGCTACCGCTAGTCCTCAGGTGTACAGCAAAACACCATCCGCTATCCTGTGGTCCACAGGTTTGGGACCTCTGCGCAGGCACCTCACCGATGAATGAAGCTCCGCGGTCCACTTCTTCCCATACGGGAGTCGACCACCTCGTGGCGTCCGACTCCTCTCCGCAGAATCCTCGTTCCGCGGACGTGTGCAAGCAAGGGACACTGCCGGCAGCTCACCTCACTTGGACTCTTGGTTCTTCACGCTCTGAGCCCCACAGTCCGCGGACCGGACTTCGAGAGCAATTGAGGGCAGGAGGGCAATGGGCAGAGCACAGGGGAGAGAATAGGCAAATGTCTTTGATAAAGCTGAATGCGGAGTACATGGATTACTTCGGAAAGCGAGCAAGTCTGAGTTGCACTCTTGCTATTGCTACTGAGGCCCCTTTTCTACTTGGGACTCCGCACGGCGTGCCTACACGCCGTCGGTCTCATCCCTCTCACATCATCCCACTCTCGTTCTACTCTGACTACACGCGGTGCGGCTACACACCGCGGGTCTCGTCCCAATCACACACACACATACTGCCTATCTTCGGCTGGTCACTTTCTTCATCCGCGGCTTGTGCACGCGGTTTTTTGTGTTCTTCCTTGAGTCTTCGCCATTCCGCGGTGTGTCTCCAGGAACTCCTTGATCACCGCTGTCAGCCTTGCGTTCTGATTGGTCGCTCTCCTGCCGCCTTCCTCCTAACATCCGGTTCAGCTGGCGGATGTCTTGCATGTCCGACGCTCCAGCTTCACTTCCACTTTTCAACAGTTCAGCTCTTGTTCCTTTTCCACCGCGGACTCTCCCGCCAAGCCATCTTCCCCGCCACCGCCACTGGATTCCGCGCCACCCCACACTCTACCGCAACCTTACTGCAGGAGTCAGCTTTCCGTGCAAATCCTTCCGTGTTCACCGATCCCTTGCCAGGTCCTTTCCGCGGATCTGCCAGACCGCGGAAACATCCTTCCGCGAATGAGTTGTTTCTGCTGCGGAGTTGCGGTGGATTTCCGCCTGACAGTGTAAGTGCGTGTAAGTGCATATAAGTGCATGCAAGTGCATGTAACTGATCGTAAGTGCATGTAAGTGTGTATAAGTACTTGTAAGTGTGTGTAAGTGTGTGTAAGTGCGTGTAAGTATGTGTAAGTGCGTGTAAGAGCCTGTAAGTGCGTGGACGTGTGTGTAAGTACTTGTAAGTGCGTGTAAGTGCGTGTAACTGCGTGTAACTGCGTGTAAGTGCATGTAAGTGCGTGTAAGTGCGTTTAAGTGTGTGTAAGTGCTTGTAAGTGTATGTAAGTGTGTGCAAGTGCGTGTAACTCCGTGTAACTGTGTGTAACTGCATGTAACTATGTATAAGTGTGTGTAAGTGCGTGTAAGTGCGTGTAAGTACATGTAAGTGTGTGTAAGTGCGTATAAGTGTGTGTAAGTGCATATAAGTACGTGTAAGTGCAAGTAAGTGCGTGTAAGTTCGTGTAAGTATGTGTAAGTGCGTGTAAGTGTGTATAAGTACGTGTAAGTGCACGTAAGTACGTGTAAGTACGTATAAGTGCGTGTAAGTACGTGTAAGTGCGTGTAAGTGCGTGTAAGTGCGTGTAAGTACGTGTAATTGTTTGTAAGTCGTGCAATTACGTGTAAGTACGTGGAAGTGCGTGTAAGTTTGTGTAAGTGCGTGTAAGCTTGTATAAGTACGTGTAAGTGCGTGTAAGTACAATTAACTGCCTGTAAGTGCGTGTAAGTGCGTGTAAGTGCGTGTAAGTGCGTGTAAGTGTGTGTAAGTGCGTATGAGTGCATGTAAGTACGTGTAAGAGCGTATAAGTGCGTGTAAGTGTATGTAAGTGCATATAAGTGTATGTAAGTGCGTATAAGTGCGTGTAAGTGCGTATAAGTGTGTGTAAGTGTGTGTAAGTGCGTGTCAGTACGTGTAAGTGCATGTTATTACGTGTAAGTGCGTGTAAGTACGTGTAAGTGTGTGTAAGTATATGTAAGTGTGTGTAACTAAGTGTAAGTGGGTGTAAGTGCATGTAAGTTATTGTAAGTGCGTGTAAGTGCGTGTAAGTGCGTGTTATTGTGTGTAAGTATGCGTAAGTGTGTGTAAGTGCATGTAAGTGCGTACAAGTGGGTGTAAGTGCATGTAAGTATGTGTAAGTGCGTGTAAGTGCGGATAAGTACGTGTAAGTATGTGTAAGTGCGTACAAGTTCGTGCAAGTGTGTGTAAGTATGTGGAAGTGCATGTAAGTACGTGTAAGTGTGTGTAAGTGTGTGTAAGTACGTGTAAGTATATGTTAATGCGTGTAAGTGCGTGTAAGTGCGTGTAAGTATGTGTAAGTATGTGTAAGTGTGAGTTACTGTGTGTAAGTAGGTGTAAGTGCATGTAAGTTCTTGTAAGTGCATGTAAGTGTGTGTAAGTGGGTGTAAGTGCGTGTAAGTGCGCGTAAGTGCATGTAAGTGCATGTAAGTGCATGTGAGTGTGTGTAAGTGCATGTAAGTGCATGTAAATGCGTGTAAGTGCATGTAAGTACGTGTAAGTATGTGTAAGTACGTGCAAGTGCGTGCAAGTGCGTGTAAGTGCGTGGAAGTATGTGTAAGTACGTGTAAGTGCGTGTAAGTGTGTGGAACCGTGTATAGGTACACATAAGTGCGTGTATATGCGTGTAAGTGCGTGAAAGTGGATGTAAGTGGGTATGAGTCCATGTAAGTGTGTGTGTGAGTGCGTGTAAGTGTGTGTAAGTACGTGTAAGTGTGTATAACTGCGTCTAAGTGCATGTAAGTGCGGATAAGTGCGTATAAGTGTGTGTAAGTGCGTGTAAGTGCATGTAAGTACGTGTAATTGCGCATAAGTGCATGTAAGTGCGTGTAAGTGCGTGTAAGTGCGTGTAAGTGTGTGTAAGTACGTGTAAGTACCTGTAAGTGTGTGTAAGTGCTTGTAAGTACGTGTAAGTACATGTAACTGCGTGTAAGTGCGTGTAAGTGCGTGTAAGTACATGTAAGTGTATGTAAGTGTGTATAAGTGTGTGTAAGTGTTTGTAAGTGCGTGTAAGTGCGTGTAAGTGTGTGTAAGTGCGTGTAAGTGCGTGTAAATGCAATGAACTGCGTGTAAGTGTGTGCAAGTGTGTGTAAGTGCGTGTAAGTATGTGTAAGTGCGTGTAAGTGCGTGTAAGTATGTGTAATTACGTGTAAGTGTTCGAAAGCATGTATAAGTACGTGTAAGTGTTTGTAAGTGCGTGTAAGTACGTGTAAGTGCGTGTAAGTTTGTGTAAGTATGTATAAGTATGGGTAAGTACAATTAACTGCGTGTAAGTACGTGTACGTGTGTATAAGTGCGTGTAAGTACGTGTAAGTGCGTGTAAGTGCGTGTAAGTGTGTGCAAGTACGTGTAAGTACGTGTAAGTGCGTGTAGGTACGTGTAAGTGCGTGTAAGTGCGTGTAAGTGCGTATAATTGCGTGTAAGTGCGTGTAAGTATGTGTAAGTGCATGTAAGTATTTGTACGTGCGTGTAAGTACGTGTAAGTGCATGTAAGTTTGTGTAAGTACGTGTAAGTGCGTGTCAGTGCAATTAACTGCGTGTAAGTAGGTGCAAGTGCATGTAACTGCGTGAAGTGCGTGTAAGTACGTGTAAATGCGTATAAGTGTGTGTAAGTACGTGTAAGAGCGTGTAAGTGCGTATAAGTGTGTGCACGTGCGTGTAAATGCGTATAAGTGTATGTAGGTTTGTGTAAGTGTGTGTAAGTATGTGAAAGTGTGTGTAAGTGTGTGTAAGTGCGTGTAAGTGCATGTAAATGCGTATAAGTGTGTGTGAGTGCGTGTAAGTGCGTATAAGTCTGTGTAAGTGCATGTTAGTGTGTGTAAGTGCGTATAAGTATACGTAAGTGCGTGTAACTGCGTGTAAGTGGAAATAAGTACATGTAAGTTCTTGTAAGTGTGTGTAAGTGTGTGTAAGTGTGTGTAAGTGGGTGTAAGTGTGTGTAAGTATGTGTAAGTGCATGTAAGTACATGTAAGTGCGTGTAAGTATATATAATTGAGTGTAAGTGCGTATAAGTACGTGTAAGTACGTGTAAGTATGTGTAAGTGCGTACAAGTGTGTGTAAGTACGTGTAAGTGCGTGTAAGTATATGTAAGTGAGTGTAAGTACGTATAAGTACGTGTAAGTACGTGTAAGTGTGTGTATGTGCCTGTAAATGTGTGAAAGTGCATATAAGTGCGTGTAAGTGCATGCAAGTGTGTGTTTAGGTGGGTGTAAGTGCGTGTAAGTGCGTGTAAGTGTGTGTAACTGCGTGTAAGTGCGTGTAAGTGTGGAAAAGTGCGTGTAAGTGCGTGTAAGTGTGTGTAATTGCGTGTAAGTGCGTATATGTATGTGTAATTCCATGTAAGTACGTGAAAGTACGTGTAAGTGTGTGTTACTGCGTGTAAGTGTGTGTAAGTATGTGTAAGTGCGTGTAAGTATGTGTAAGTACGTGTAAGTGCGTGAAAGTACGTGTGAGTGTGTGTAACTGTGTGTAAGTGCATGTAAGTGCATGTAAGTATGTGTAAGTGCGTGTAAGTGGATTTAAGTGCGTGTAAGTGCGTGTAAGTACGTGTAAGTGTGTGTAAGAGCATGTAAGTGCGTGTAAGTACGTTTAATTGCGTGTAAGTATTTGTAAGTTTGTGTAAGTATGTGTAAGTGCGTGTAAGTTTGTGTAAGTGCGTGTAAGTATGTTTAAGTGTGTGTAAGTGCAATTAACTGTGTGTAAGTGCGTATAAGTGCGTGTAAGTGTGTGCAAGTGCGTGTAAGTGCGTGTAAGTACGTGTAAGTGTGTGTAAGTGCGTGTAAGTACGTGCAAGTGCGTGTAAGTGTGTATAAGTGCACATAAGTGCGTGTATGTACGTGTAAGTGCGTGTAAGTTATTGTAAGTGCTTGTAAGTACGTGTAATTACGTGTAAGTGCATATAAGTGCGTGTAAGTGTGTGTAATTGCGTGTAAGTGTGTGCAAGTGCTTGTAAGTGCGTGTAAGTATGTGTAAGTACGTGTAAATGTGTGTAAGTGCGTGTAAGTATGTATAAGTGCGTGTAAGTACGTGTAAGTATGTGTAAGTACGTGTAAGTGCGTGTAAGTATACGTAAGTGTGTGTATGTGCGTGTAAGTGCGTGAAAGTGCATGTAAGATCATGTAAGTGCATGTAAGTGTGTGTGTAAGTACGTGTAAGTACATGTAAGTGCGTGTAAGTGTGTGTAACTGCGTGTAAGTGAGTGTAAGTGTGGATAAGTGCGTATAAGTGAGTGTAAGAACGTGTAAGTGCATGTAAGTATGTATACGTGCGTGTAAGTACGTGTAAGTGTGTGTAAGTGCCTGTAAGTACGTGTAAGTACGTGTACCTGCGTGTAAGTGTGTGTAAGTACGTGTAAGTGTGTGTAAGTGTGTGTAAGTGTGTGTAAGTGCGTGTAAGTGCATGTAATTGCGTGTAGGTGCGTGTAACTGCGGGTAAATGTGTGTAAGTGTGTGTAAGTGGGTGTAAGTGCGTGTCAGTGTGTGTAAGTGTGCATAAGTACGTGTAAGTGCGTGTCAGTGCGTGTAAGTACGTGTAATTGCATGTAAGTGTTTTTAATTGTGTGTAAGTACGTGTAGGTGCATCTAAGTATGTGTAAGTGCGTCTAAGAGCGTGTAAGTGCGTATAAGTGCGTGTAAGTGTATGTAAGTGTATGTAATTGTGTGTAAGTATGTGAAATTATGTGTAAGTGTGTGTAAGTGCGTGTAAGTGCGTGTAGGTGCGTGTAAGTATGTGTAAGTGTTTATAAGTGGATGTGAGTACGTGTAATTGCGTGTATTTGCGTGTAAGTTTGTGTAAGTGCGTGTAAGTGCGTTTAAGTGTAATTAACTGCGTGTAAGTACGTGTAAGTATGTGTAAGTGCATGTAAGTGCGTGTAAGTACGTCTAAGTGTGTTTAAGTGCGTGTAAGTGTATGTAAGTCCGTGTAAGTACGTGTAAGTACATGTTAGAACATGTAAGTGTATGTTAGTATGTGTAAGTGCGTGTAAGTACGTGTAAGTGTGTGTAAGTACGTGTAAGTGCGTATAACTGCATGTAAGTGGGTGTAAGTGCATGTAAGTTCTTGTAAAAGCGTGTAATTGTGTTTAAGTGCGTGTAAGTGCATGTAAGTGCGCGTAAGTGGGTGTAAGTGCATGTAAGTTCGTGTGAGTGTGTGTAAGTGTGTAAGTACGTGTAAGTATGTGTAAGTGTGTACAAGTGCGTGCAAGTGCGTACAAGTGTGTGGAAGTGTGTGTAAGTGTGTATAAGTGCGTGTAAGTGCGTGGACACCGTGTAAGTACATGTAAGTGCGTGTAAGTGTATGTAAGTGTGTGTAAGTACGTATAAGTGCGTATAAGTACGTGTAAGTACATGTAAGTATGTGTTTGTGCGTATAAGTACGTGTAATTGCGCGTAAGTATTTGTAAGTGCGTGTACATATGAGTAAGTATGTGTAAGTGTGTGTAAGTTTGTGCTAGTGTGTTTAAGTGCGTGTAAGTGCAATTACCTGCGTGTAAGTACGTGTAAGTGCACGTAAGTGCGTGTAAGTGTGTGCAAGTGCATGTAAGTGCGTGTAAGTATGTGTACATGTGTGTAAGTACGTGTAAGTGTGTGTAAGTACGTGTAACTGTGTGTAAGTGCATGTAAGTGCGTGTAAGTACATGTAAGTGTACGCAAGTACGTGTACGTGCGTGTAAGTGCATGTAAGTTCTTGTAAGAGCTTGTAAGTGCGTGTTATTGCGTGTAAGTGCATATACGTGCGTGTAAGTGTGTATTTGTGTGTGTAAGTACGTGCAAGTGCATGTAAGTGTATGTAAGTGCGTGTAAGTACGTGTAAGTACGTATAGGTGCGTGTACGTGCGTGTAAGTGCGCGTAAGTACGTGTAAGTACGTGTAAATGCGTGTAAGTTCTTGTAAGGGCTTAAAAGTGCGTGTAATTGCGTGTAAGTACGTATAAGTATGTGTAAGTACGTGTAAGTGCATCTAAGTGTGTGCAAGTGCTTATAAGTGCGTGTAAGTACGTGTAAGTGTGTGTAAGTACGTGTAAGTGCGTGTGACTGCGTGTAAGTGCGTGTAACTACGTGCAATTGCTTGTAAGTACGAGAAAGTATATGTAAGCGTGAGTAAGTGTGTGTAAGTGCGTGTAAGTACATGTAAGTGTCTGAAAGTGCGCGTAAGTGTGTGTAAGTGTGTGTAAGTGTGTGTAAGTGCGTGTAAGTATGTGTAAGTGTGTGTAATTGCGTGTAAGTGTGTGTAAGTGCGTGTAAGTGCGTGTAAGTGCGTGTAAGTGCTTGTAAGTGTGTGTAACTGCGTGTAAGTGTGTGTAAGTACGTGTAAGTGCGTTTAAGTGCGTATAAGTGCGTGTAAGTACGTGTAAGTTTTTGTAAGTGCGTGTAAGTACGTGTAAGTGCGTGTAAGTGTGTATAAGTTCGTGTAAGTGCGTGTAAGTGTGTGTAAGTGCAATTATCTGCGTGTAAGTGCATGTGAGTACATGTAAGTGCGTGTAAGTGTGTGTAAGTACGTGTAAGTGTGTGTAAGTATGTGTAAGTGCGTGTAAGTACATGTAAGTGCATGTAAGTGCATGTAAGGGCATATAAGTGCGTGTAAGTGCGTGTAAGTACGTGTAAGTGCGTGTTAGTGTGTGCAAGTGTGTGTAAGTACGTGTAAGTGCGTGCAAGTGCGTATAAGTGCGTGTAAGTGCATGTAACTATGTGTAACTGCGTGTAAGTGCGTGTAAGTGCGTGTAAGTCTGTATAAGTGTGTGTAAGTGCAGGTAACTGCGTGTAAGTGTGTGTGAGTGTGTGTAACTACATGTTAGTATGTGTAAGTGCGTATAAGTGCGTGTAAGTGCGTGTAAGTGCGTGTAAGTGCGTGTAAGTACGTGTAAGTACGCGTAAGTATGTGTAATTGCATGTAAGTGCATGTAACTGTGTGTAAGTACATGTAAGTGCGTATAAGTGTGTGTAAGTGCGTGTAAATACGTGTAACTGCGTGTAATTACATGTTAGTGCGTGTAAGTGCATGTAAGTGCGTGTAACTGTGTGTAACTGCGTGTAAGTGCATGTAAGTGTGTGTAAGTGCGTCTAACTCGTGTAAGTGCGTGTAAGTATGTGTAAGTGCGTGTAAGTGGGTGAAAGTGTGTGTAAGTGCATGTAAGTGCCGGTAAGTACGTGTAAGTGTGTGTAACTGTGTGTAAGTGCGTGTAAGTGCGTGTAAGCATGTGTAAGTGCGTGTAAGTATGTGTAAGTACGTGTAAGTGCGTGTAAGTGTGTATAAATGTGTGTGAGTACGTGTAAGTGCGTGTAGGTGCGTGTAAGTCCGCGTAAGTGCACGTAGGTGTGTGTAAGTGCATGTAAGTGCGTGTAAGTGTGTGTAAATGTGTGTAAGTACGTGTAAGTGCGTGTAAGTGCATGTAAGTGCGTGTATGTGCGTGTAAGTGTGTGTAAGTGTGTGAAAATGCGTGTAAGTGTATGTATGTGCGTGTAAGCATGTGTAAGTGTATGTAACTATGTGTAACTGCGTGTAAGTGTATGTAAGTGCGTTTAAGTGCGTGCAAGTATGTGTAAGTGTATGTACATACGTGTAAGTGCGTGTAAGTGTGTGTAAGTGCGTATAAGTGCATGTAAGTGCGTGTAAGTGTGTGTAAATACGTGTAAGTGCGTGTAAGTACGTGTAAGTGCGTATAAGTGCGTGTAAGTGCATGTAAGTGCGTGCAAGTACATGTAAGTACGTGTAAGTACGTGTAAGTACGTGTAAGTGCGTGTAGGTGTGTGTAACTGCATGTAAGTGTGTGTAAGTGCGGGTAAGTGCGTGTAAGTGTGCGTAAGTGCATGTAAGTGCGTGTAAGCGCGTGTAAGTATGTGTAAGTGCGTGTAAGTGTGTGTAAGTGCGTGTAAGTATGTGTAAGTGCGTGTAAGTGCGTGTAAGTGTGTGCAAGTGTATGTAAGTACGTGTAAGTATGTGTAAGTACGTGTAACTGCGTGCAAGTGCGTGTAAGTGTGTGTAAGTGCGTGTAAGTACGTGCAAGTGCTTGTAAGTGCGTGTAAGTGCTTGTAAGTACGTGTAAGTGTGTGTAAGTGTGTGTAACTGCGTGTAACTGTGTGTAAGTACATGTTTTTGCGTGTACGTGTGTGTAAGTGTGTGTAAGTACATATAAATGCGTGTAAGTGCGTGTAAGTACGTGTAAGTGCATGTAAGTACGTGTAAGTGCGTGTAAGTACGTGTAAGTGCGTGTAAGTACGTGTAAGTATTTGTAAGTGCGTGTAAGTGCGTGTAAGTGCGTATAAGTTCATGTAAGTGCGTGTAAGTGCGTGTAAGTGCAATTAACTGCATGTAAGTGCGTGTAAGTACGTGTAAGTACGTGTAAGTGCGTGTAAGTACGTGTTAGTGTGTGCAAATACATGTAAGTGCGTGTAAGTGTGTGTAAGTATGTGTAGGTGCGTGTAAGTGCGTGTAAGTGCGTGTAAGTGCATGTAAGTGCGTGTAAGTGCGTGTAAGTGCATACGTGTGTGTAACTGCGTGTAACTGCATGTAAGTTCATGTAAGTGCGCATAAGTGTGTGTAAGTACGTGTAAGTGCGTGTAAGTGCGTGTAAGTGCGTGTAAGTACGTGTAAGTATGTGTAAGTGCGTGTAAGTGTGTGTAAGTGTGTGTAAGTGCGTGCAAGTACGTGTAAGTATGTGGAAGTGCGTGTGACTGCGTGTAAGTGGGTGTAAGTGCATGTAAGTTCTTGTAAGTGTGTATAAGTGCGTGTAAGTGTATGTAAGTCCGTGTAAGTATGCGAAAGTGTGTGTAAGTGCATGTAAGTTCGTGTATGTGCGTGTAAGTGCATGTAAGTGCGTGTAAGTGTGTGTAAGTGCATGCAAGTGCGTGTAAGTATGTCTAAGTGCGTACAAGTGCGTGCAAGTACGTGTAAGTGAGTGTAAGTGCGTATAAGTGCGTGTAAGTGTGTGTAAGTGCGTGGAACACTGTCTAAGTAGGTGTAAGTGCGTGTAAGTGTGTGTAAGTGTGTGTAAGTACGTGTAAGTACACCTAAGTACGTGTATGTGCGTGTAAGTGTGTGTAACTGTGTGTAAGTGCGTGTAATTGCGTATAAGTGCATGTAAATGCGTGTAAGTGTGTGTAAGTGTGTATAAGTGCGTGTAAGTGCGTTTAATTGCGTGTAAGTGCGTATAAGTTAGTGTAAGTGCGTATAAGTACGTGTAACTGCGTGTAACTGTGTGTAACTGCATGTAAGTGCGTGTAAGTGTGTGTAAGTGCGTAAAAGTGTGTGTAAGTGCATGTAAGTGCATGTAAGTACGTGTAAGTGCGTGTAAGTTCGTATAAGTGCATGTAAGTGCGTGTAAGTACGTATAAGTGTATTTAAGTACGTGTAAGTGTGTATAAGTGCGTGTAAGTGCGTGTAAGTGTATGTAAGTGTGAGTAAGTGCGTATACGTATGTGTAAGTGCATATTCGTGCATATAGGTACGTTTAAGTGCATGTAAGTGTGTGTAAGTACGTGTAAGTATGTGTATGTGTGTGTAACTGCATGTAAGTGTGTTTAAGTATGTGTAAGTGTGTGCAAGTGTGTGTAAGTGCGTGTAAGTGCATGTAAGTACGTGTAAGTACGTATAAGTACGTGTAAGTGCGTGTAAGTGCGAGTAAGTGCATGTAACTGCATGTAACTGTATGTAAGTACGTATAAGTGCATGTAAGTACATATAACTGTGTGTAAGTGCGTGTAAGTGTGTGTAAGTATGTGTAAGTGCGTGTAAGTGTATGTAAGTGCGTGTAAGTGCGTGTAAGTGCGTGTAAGTGTGTGTAAGTACGTCTAAGTGTGTGTAAGTGTGTGTAAGTGCGTGTACGTGTGTATAAGTGCGTGTAAGTACATGCAAGTACGTGTAATTGTGTCTAAGTGCTTGTAATTGCATGTAAGTGCTGAAAGTGCATTTAAGTGCGTGTAAGTACGTATAAGTACGTATAAGTGCGTGTAAGTGCTTATAAGTGCGTGTAAGTGTATATAAGTGTGTGTAAGTGCATGTCAGTGTGTGTAAGTGCGTGTAACTGCGTGTAAGTACATGTAAGTGCGTGTAAGTGTGTTTAAGTACGTGTAAGTGCATGTAAGTGCGTGTAAGTATGTGTGAGTGTGTGTAAGTGTGTATAAGTACGGATAAGTGCGTGTAAGTGCGTGTAATTGTGTGTAAGTACATGTAAGTACATGTAAGTATGTGTAAGTGCGTGTAAGTGCGAATACGTGTGTGTAAGTTCGTATAAGTGCGTGTAAGTGTGTTCGTGCCTGTATATGTGTGTAAGTGCGTGTAATAGTGTGCAAGTGTGTCTAAGTGTGTGTAAGTGCATGTAAGTGTGTGTAAGTACGTGTAAGTGTGTGTAAGTACTTATAAGTACATGTAAGTACGTGTAAGTGCATGTACATGCGTGTAGCTGCCTGTAAGTGTGTGTAACTGTGTGTAAGTATGTGTAAGTAAGTGTAAGTGCGTGTAAGTATGTGTATGTACATGTAAGTGCGTGTAAGTGTGTGTAAGTACGTGTAAATTCATGTAAGTACGTGTAATTGCGTGTAAGTGTTTGTAAGTGCGTGTAACTGTGTGTAAGTACGTGTAAGTACGTGTATGTACATGTAAGTACAAAAAGCTGCGTATAAGTGTGTGTAAGTGCGTGTAAGTGCGTATAAGTGCGTGTAAGTGCGTGTAAGTGTGTGTAAGTGCGTGTAAGTG